>QFEY01001114.1:0-15441 GCA_003316435.1 Russula virescens
CAGGCATCCTGTGGGTGTTACGACGAGTGTGCGAGGTCTGCCCTCGTGTAGTATTTCCTTGCAAAGCTGGCCTCCGGAGCGCCGCCCGAGCAGTGCGCGCACGCGCAAGGTGACTCGGACGACGTTATGGACTACTATATCACATCTCATCCCCTCGCTAAGTTCGATCCGATTCCTCTGTCTCCGCTTCCTCTTCTGGAGGAGTCATGACAGCAGAGACATCTTCGACATCGGTGCCACAAACGACCGGACTTGCTTGACCCGGCGCTGCTGTCGCCCGGGCAGGGCGGGAGGCGCTCTACGTCGGTGTGGGCGATACGGCCCTGGCGCAGCCTCACAACTTCCAAGTGTCTCCATCTCGCGCTCGATGTCTTTCCCTTCGTGCGCATCCGAGTCCGTTCCACTTTACCGACGCGAGGTCTTTTTTGCGCTCAGAGTAGATGCCCTGGCCAACGCCATGCTCGTATAGTGCGCAGGAGATCGAATCGCCCACCAGTTGCGTACGCCCTCTTCGTTTCTCTCAGCGGCCTGCCTTTTTGTGCCTTCTCTCTGATTTCCAACCTGACTCGCTTGCGACAGCCATGCTTGACACCCAGTCATCACGCTCAGGCATTGCGGCCGCACATTTGTACTGGTCCTCGTCCCTCACGCCGCAGTACTATCTTGCTGGAGTGACGAAGCCCGCGGCTGCCGCCATCATTGCTGCAGGCGAGTTTGCGCGTGGCTGCAGGAACTTGTTCCAAGCGGACCGTCGTAGACAACTAAGGAAAAAACATAAATATCAAGTAAAGCGGAGGAACAGCGACGATAGTACGACTACAGTAAAGCCTACGAGAGGCAAAGTGGAAAATATGAAAGCGGGAGAAATATAATGTCCAAAGGTGTTATACAAAAGATCCATCGTATCTACGTGGCTTTGTGGAATTAGGAGTATTGTTCAGAACCACCGATTGGGGGAGAGGCCGACACGATCTAACGTATCTTTGAAACTGCTAAGAACCGCCAAGCCAACCGCAGTGGACGAAAGGAGTTGACAGTATCGCGTCCGCTACGAGGGTGGTCCAAGTTATGGCTATCGCTTGCGGAGGAAGGATAGAAATACTAACTCGGATGCAACCCTCCTTTCAATCACCATATTCGTGTCGAGGTTCAGTTTTCGTTGCTCGGGTTTCTGCAATTGTCGATATCGTTCGTGGACCTAAGGCCAAGGTCAGGGAACGCATCATCCCGAGCTGAAGGACGACAACGCACCAATCCTAGTTTCCCGTTGACAGATCCTTGAGTACGCGCTCCACCTCTATCAGCAGTTCCTCCAGAGGGTTTTTTTCATCAATGAAATGAAGCACTGTGTTTGGTATGACCGCCTCGCTTGCTGCTCTCAACGTTTGCTGACTTTGCTCAAATGAACAGGAAACATGTTCAAGAGGCTAATTGAGGGATTTCGCACGAATCAGGTTCCCATACGGTCGGACTTGATAGCTAAAAAAATTTGCTGGATACCCAATAGAAGGTACGCATTAGAGCAATGTGCTGAGCGTAGAGTAGAGAGGCCTTCTCGGAAGCGTAAGTTTGACGAGTTGGCCTGGGCATTACAGGTCCAAAGGGAGGGAGAGGAACTGATGTGAAGATAAATTTAAAACGTCGTAGTTTGGCCAACCCAACAAGACATCCGTTTGAATGAGACTGTTAGGATATGCTCATCACATGGATGTCCGACAGCTGAAAGCAGAGGGGTCAAGCATTGCGACGGCGGAGAGGGAAGTCCGCGGTCACGTGATGGTACGCGGAGCTTCGATCTCAGCTTGTCTCTTCTCTTCTCAGTACGATCCTCGCTTCTTTACCTCAGAAGACAGCCGCAATAGATGAGACCCGTTCACACGCTGCCCTCCCCATTGCCCAGAGGCTCATCTGCCTACTCAACCATCCGTCAAGTCAATAGCCTGATGCGTTTTGCCGCGGCAGCTAGTGAAATTGCCCGTCAAGTAGAGATCATATCATTGATCATGTCAGGCCGTTGACTGCAATCTACTGTGTTGTTGAGTGGAATCTTGGAATCAAGTGTTGAGACGCACTCCGATATGCTCGCTCCTCACGTCTTTGTTCGTCTGCAGGCACCCGCTGCACGGCCTGCCTGACCCAGGAAAGACGCTCATCATGGTAGTTTTTTTTTTTTTTTAAATCCGCATTTATATCGCGCTACATGTATGTGAGTACAAAGACGCGCGCGGTCCTGTGGTACAGTCTGGAAGTGTGAATACAAATGATCTGTGTGGGCGTGTGGTGGGGTGTCTTTGTACGTATGTGTTTGCCGTGTAATGCTATGGCCTTTAGGCCTGCCTCCTCAGCCGTGATCCTCTGGGGTTGCCTCTCCCTCCTCCGGTGATGTCTCTTTCCGTCTTGGTCTGATGCACGCTTGGGATGCCGACAGGAAGGCGCCAAGCGCAGTTCCGCCTTCCTCTGTGCCGAGAATGTAGGAGATGGATGTGGTGTTTGCTTGCACTCTCAGGTGCTGGTGTCGCGCTGCTGAGTGCCTGGGGCACGCGGCGATGACGTGGTGTGCGGTCTGGAGCGACTTGCCGCATTCGCACGCGGTGGGATCGAGGGAGTGAGGCCTGAACCTGGCCGTGTACTCGCCTGTGAATGCGTGTGGTCAGCATTCTGACTCCCGTGGAGAAGATGAGTCGAGAGTGTTTGGCCAAACCGTGTATGAACGGTGGGATTTTCCCGTCTGGAGGGTTGGTGAGCGCGAGGTACGCTGGTTGGCGTCTCGGTGCTGCTTCTCACTTCGATTGCCACAGGGTCATGGCTGCCTCTCGTGTATCGGTGCGGATTTGGTTTTTGGTTGGTGGGGGTGGTGGGTTGTCCGCATTGTAAGTGGTGCGCTTGGGCGCCTCCGCCGCTGCTGCCTTGGCGCGGCCCACTGCGGCTATGCCCTTGCCCGATGGTACCCAGCTTACGGTGATCCGTAGCCGTTGGTATGTGTCTAGCAGGTTGTTGACCGCGCGCGAAAAGTCTCGGACTGTTTGGTCCTGGTCCGTTGTATTTCGGTCAGCACACTGCGCGGGAAGGAGTGGGTCTGAGGTGAGAATTTGGACTTCTCTGATGTGAGGGTGTTCGTGTATTAGCTGTATTGCTAGCGCCGACGCCAGTGTAAGCGACTTGAAGGCCGCATCCCTTGCCGACGCCCTCGGGCCCAGGGTGTCCGTCAGCGTTGATGCGATTTTGCCTCCGTAGTTGGCTGTGCAGGCCGCCGTGGCGATGGGGTTGCCTTCCCGGTTGTTCGGGCAGCCTCCATGGCAGAAAAGAAGGAGCAAGTCCCGTCTGCGGCTCTTTGCTTGGCTTGCGATGTCGCGGAACCTTGTCTTCCGCTCCTCCCCGCGCCGAATGGTCGTGTTTGTGGTGAAACGATCTGACGTGAGTACGAACCTTACCCACGGTCCATATTCGAAGCCATGGGCCCGCCTTGCTCATCATGGTAGTTCCAATCTCGTCTTGCCTGCCGGGTTCCAAACTACTGAACATGTACCCCGGCATGTCAGAAGCGAACATCTGCAAGATGTCAGACAGGTGCGCGACACCAGCCCCTGCATTGCGTTCTTCGAAGAGCTTGACTCTATCGCACGAGCACGCTGCACACGACGGTATGGACCGCAACATGGACCGCATCATATCGCCTGGCTGCTCCCCAAAATTGATGCCACCTCCTCGGCGACCTTCTATGAACTGCCAAGCTCGATTCGAGACAATCATCCTCAGTCACTTCGGCCATGCAGTGAGCCTCACTGCTTACCCCACTGTATTACCCAGGCCAGAGGGCGATGCTGACGACCATGTAATAAGCACGATACCAAGGCAAAGGGAGAGTATTGTATGTCCAGTGGACGCAACGCGGTAGCGATTGAAGTAGGAGAAAATATAAGAGGAAGGGGTACGTCAGCACTGCTTCTCATAAATATGAATGTATAGACATAATATCATACGATACGAGTAACTGAATCTGGGCTAGTCACTTATTTGTCGAAAAGAACGATATAATTGGGCGCGAGGCCGATACGATCAACAATACCTTACGGATTACCGAGGCGAATGCAATGGGTAAGCTACAGGAGCGAGTCAATCGATATTCTCGCTAGTGAAGTCATAAAAATACTCACGATTATATAACCTTCCCATCGATGACGACCCCAACGTTCAGCCTTGGGTGGTCGGGGCTCCTCTAGTTGATCTCGATCGTGGACCTGCAGTCATGGTCAGAAAATGCATCGCCCCGAGTTGAAGGATAACAATGCACCCATTCCGGATTGGCAAATACTCGAACACATGCTCCATCTGTCAATGTTTTTCCAAGGGTTCTCTTTGTCAAGACCATGAAGTAGTGGCCTTTGGATAACTGTCTCGCTCGCTTCCCTCAACGTTCCCTCGATTGGATGATCGACAAATCTCGCACGACTTGCACCACATTCCGGCCTTACTCGACGAGTCCAATTTGATAGCTGAAAACTTTGCTGGGAAACCGATAGGAGGTACGCATCCAGCTATGCGCGGCTTGGAGAGTATGGGTGCCGTTTCTGAGGCATGAGTCGACCGCGAGTCGGCCAGGGCATCATGTGCCCAGAGCGAGGGAAAGGAAATTGAAATGACAATACATTTCAAGCATCGCGGTTTGGGGGATTGACAAGACAAGTTTTGAATGGCAGAAGTGACAGAGGGTAAATCCAACACACCTTTCCGAGCCCACATGTACGGAGTGTTGGATTAAGCTTTGCTCTGTATCGCCCACCGGTGGAAACTTCACCAATAATGGGACTGCTACGATGTTGTAGCGTATTCATCGCGAAAGATGCAACGTCGTCACGATATATTGCGCAATAATGCCGTCTCGGAACGGGTGTGTCATAATTGGTGTCCGCAAGTAGATGCGGAACGCGACGTCAACGTTTGACAAGTGCGAAGTCTGATGGAATTTGTCCATGTAGGTTTGTGAGCTGCAAGCCTGGGAGCAATCATATTTTGAATGTGTCGTAGTGAAAGAGAGTAACCGAACCTCGTGGTTGTCCTACGACTTCTACACGTGGGTTACATGTTGCAGCAGGGGCAGGCTGAGGACGTATTTTGTGGAGAATCACGGACACATGAAGAGCATTGGCAGAAGAGTCCTCAACGTGGTGGGTGGTGTGGGTGTGCCGGGGGAGGAGGTGAAGCTGGAACCCTGGGCCGACCTGGTGTTGGCAGTCAGATCTACATAGTCAGATCTCGTCGGATGCGACATTTGCCTCAGACTCGGCATGCTCCGTCCACCGTGTTCTACTACTCTCGCGTCTATCTCGCTGTGTCTACAGATCGGTCGATAACATTCATCAAAGATGTCAGAAAGAAAAGGTGAGTACTCACTGGTCTACCTTCCCTACTGCTGCATTCAGAGGACAACATTCAGTATTAAACAAAATACGTCCCCCGGACTTCGATCCAGTCTGACGGAAAGGACCCAAAAGCTCGCAACAGGTTGTCCATCTTATAACACCATTCTCGGTGTATGTGTTCTCTTTTTATTACGTCACCATGTGTGTAAATCATGGTCTATCAGGCGATACATGCCCCCGGGGAGTATATATACAAAGGTAAAAAGTTCAACGCGAGGAAGGAAATCGTCGAAGGAAAGGATTGTTATGGAATCAAGATATTCCGGTTCTACACTAAATGGTACGTGGCACTATGCTATGGTCTGATGTTCGAGGCATACTCACATTGACGGGTAGTACATTGTGTTCTACGGAAATTACTCTCAAGACGGACCCTAAAACCACAGATTATGCTACGGAGCATGGCGCCTCTCGCAATTTCGAACCAAGAGAAAGTGGTAGAGAAGAAAGGCTTGCGAAGCTCGGAGAAAAGGAAAACAATCTCATGAGGGTGCCCGAGAATCGCACCATCGACTCGAAGCGTGAAATGGACGTCTTCGGCGCGTTGCATGACATCTGCGCACGGACCATCTCACGAGGCCGAGGAGGACGGCGAGGCAACGTCAACAGTCGTGACAGTCAAGCGGAAGGCGGATGAGGTCGAACCGGATGTCAAGAGCCTCTTACCGGAGAACACGCAGGCGATGGTGAATGCTATGTCGGCGTCGTTACAACCGGCGAAGAAGAAGAAAGTGGAACCTTCAAAGTCGCTTCGGATCAAGCTTGTGAAGAAGAAAGACAAGGTCGTTGTCGCTAGTTAACCATCCCAAAGTTGCGTTCGCGTTCTCGTTTTAGCCCTTACATGTATGGTAGGATACTTATGGGATGATCTCGGGTGCAAGTTGATTCTTAGCCCCACAAGAAGTGACTCAGCCAAGTGTAGAATGTCATACGACTGGGAGTAAAAGACAAAGGTGCTGTCCGCATGTAAACGTCAGATTTAAAGTCGCTGAGTTACAATTCCATAGGGTTGAGACTGAACAAGGCACCGGCAGGGCGGGCTCGGTGCGAAACGAAGTGTCACTAGCATTATTTGACGGCTAGGTTCGCCTTCCTAGACTCTTCTTGCATCGCAATCCGGAAAGCCAGGTACTGCTGCGTTTGATGCAATAAATAGTGGGGCTATGCGTTACAGAGTCGTATTCGCGCGCCAGTAACTGGTCATACGGCCATTCATTCGCGGTTCAGCCAGCTCACGCAAGGATGGTAAAGTGTTGCCTCCCACCTATGTCGCGGCCCTTCGAATAACACAAAGAGGACCCGGTCATTCCCGTGGGACATCGGATAACAGAAATGTGTATTGAGAAAGGGAGATAAGTAACGTCGGTACGACAAACCAAAGTTACGAACTAGGATACAAATTGATACCAGGTGAAAATAATGTTGTAGGATGCCGCTGCCAAGGGATGTGAGGTACCCCGAGGATACTTATCAACATGTATTGCAGTCTAGACGGATGGGGGTCAACGAACGAGGAACGTCCGACGCCATGACTATTATCGATTGACCACTTCGAGCCGCCAGGGGAAAGTGTATCCGAGTGTGTAAGAAATGGAGTCGTTGCCTTCGATAATGCCCTACATCTCATCTACATCGTGATCATATTCCGCCAATAACCGCACGATATCCTGACATCCGCTCTGCGATGCTACTTGAGATGGCGTTCGACCTTCGTCATTCCGTACACCAACATTCGCTCCATGCTTGAGGAGCGCCTCGACAACCTCGAAATGACCAACCGCTGATGCAAGATGCAATGCAGTCCAGTAGTCATACCTCTTTGCGTTCACATCGACGCCATGATCAAGTAACAACCGGACAACACCCAAGTGTCCATTGCGTGACGCTAAGAGCAACGGTGTCCAACCAGTCTTGTCGCGGGAGCTCACGTCCGCGCCATACTCGATTAGTAGCTGTGCAACTTCAAGCCATCCGCGCTGAGATGCATAAGAAATTGGAGTCCGGTGTCTTTTGTCCGGTTCGTTGACATCCACACCACCGCCAAGTAATGACCACACGGACTCAACATCCCCCATTTCCGATGCAGTATGCAATGAAGTCTCCTCGTCAGACCCTCTTGCGCCCTGCCCGCGGCCAATGGATGGCTGGGAAACTCTGGACAAGACGCCCCGCGATGGTGTATTCGAACAGGCCACATCGATGTGATCATGAGGAACCACGACTCCCATGTACTCCGCCAAATAATTTGCCACATCGCGTTTTCCATGGCTGTATGCCAGGTCTAAAGGGAGTGCGTCGTTCCTATCGCGAATGTTGACATCCGCACTGGACTTGATTAGCAGCGTCACGACATCGAGATATCCACTTCGAGCTGCTTTGTGTAGGGGAGTAGAACCCCCACTATCGAGAAGACGGACATTTGATCCTGACATGAGTAGAATTTCTGCGATGCTGAGTTGGCCGTGACTTGATGCCAAATGTAAAGGGGTTTCTTGGTTCTGATTCCGGGAATTAACATCTGCGCCGTACTGGACAAGTAATTCGACAATGGCGGGATGGCCGTTGGCAGACGCGAGATGGAGGGGACTAGAGGAGCCATGATTATTCGAATCTGGATGGAGGTGATGAACTCGTGTGTAGGATGGAGATAGATAAAATCACATACCACTCGATGGAGACCGGTCATGGATAGGATGGGAGCCTAGAGCTGCGTCATTCTGAAGTAGCAAATGCACGACTTGAAGATGTCCATTGTGCGATGCCAACATCAATGGGGTCCAGCCATGATTTGAGCGGGAGTTGACAGTCGCGCCGTTCTGGAGTAACAAATGCACGACTTGAAGATGTCCATTTTGCGATGCCAACATCAACGAGGTACAGCCGTCATTTGAACGGGAGTTGACAGTCGCGCTGTTCCGGAGTAACAAACGCACGACTTCAAGGCGTCCATACTGCGATGCCAACATCAAGGAGGTCCAGTCGTCGTTTTCACAGGCGTCGACAGTTGCGCTGTTCTGGAGTAGCCATTGCACGACTTCAAGATGTCCATTTTTCGATGCCAACATCAATGAGGTGCGGCCGTCATTTGAACGGGAGTTGACAGTCGCGCCATTCTGGAGTAACAAATGCACGACTTCAAGATGTCCATACTGCGATGCAAACATCAACGAGGTACAGCCGTAATTTGAACGGGAGTTGACAGTCGCGCTGTTCTGGAGTAGCAAACGCACGACTTCAAGATGTCCATTTTGCGATGCGAACATCAATGGTGTCCAGCCTTCGTTTTCACAAAGGTCCACAAATGCACCATGCTGTAATAATACCCGCCCAACTTCTAGTTCTCCTCCGAATGACGCAGTGATGAATGGAGTCCGCCCCCTATTGTCTTGAGAGTTGACATCAGGATAGTGATCAAGTAAGAGACATGTCGCATCTAGATTCCCTCTCATTGATGCTTCAAACAGAGGACTCTGTCCTTCATCATTCAAGGCGGCCACATCGGCACCGTGGTCCAGAAGCAACGTAATAATGTCGACATCTCCTTTGACAATCGCCGCATGCAATGGAGTAGCGTAACAACCACCCATGGCATTGATATCTCCCGGGTGAGTAACGAGCAGGTGCTCTATAAGGAAACGTAAACCCAATAATAAGGCATAGTACAATGGTACAGCCTCTGGTGGTGATGGGCGCGCCGTGGACATGGCTCCAAGGAATGGACGGTCGATATCGTGTATCCAAACCCATGATGCGAAGTGTGGCTTATTGGGATCAAAAAGGAGCTTCATTGCGTCTTGAATTCTTGAAGATATGTCGTGGTGCCGCACATGTTCCATCCAGTATTGGGCCGCATAGATAGCAAGGGGAAAGTCCTTCATGCTGTCCTTGTCGGCCTGGCCGTCCAACGCGAGAAGGACGCTCATGGAAGCCTCCGCAAGGGTCATGTGTGCTGAATCGGAAAGAATGTGGTACCGGGAAAAGCGTTCCTCGGCTTCGGCAAGGCGTTGGGATGTCAAGTATTCCTTGACTGAAAAGTGGGAGAACCGAACCACTCGCGAGCCATCCATATCGACAATAGTGAGCATACTTGAGCATAGGGACAACACCTCCTCTTCTGGGTTCTTCGCGCGCCACGTCGTATCGTAATGGGGAAGTGGTTCTGAATCAAATTGAATAGCAGAGATGTACACAAGCTCCTCCACACGGAGTAGCCGAATGGACTCCGAAACACATTGGAACATGCGGTGGGCATATTTCTGTCTCACTTGAGGAATCCCTTTTAATATCCGACTATATGTTTCGTCCAAACCATCTGGCAAGTTATCGAGAGCCTGACGGATGTCATTACGATAGGTATCCTTCAGAGCTGCCAGTTGGCATTTAATATATTGAAACCTGGATCGGTGCATGAGAACTGTCATTATTTGTAGAGTAATAATGGCTTACATGCAATCAGATTTCTGGGAAAGCTTCTCAATCACCAGATTCTTATCCTCGTCGCTCCAGCTCTCCATCTCTCGAGTCGAGTAGACGACAGAGCGAATATAGTCGGCGATATCCCTCCTATGTCCGTCTTCGTCATGAAGACAAACAGTGTGAGATGTCAAGGGTGCAAGTGCCGCATGGATATCCACCTCAGGGCGACTGGTCGTGCAGATCCGAAGATTTGAGAGCTCCAAGTCAACGAGAGTCTTCACCAGCTCAAGAATTCTGTCCCGGGGAGACTTCACATCAGCGACGTTGGGACATTCGTCAACAGCGTCAATGATGATATATATTGTTGGTTGTCCTTCGGCTTTGAGCATCTTTACCAAGCAATTCAGCAGTGCATCATCATTGGGTCGGTCTAATCCTCCATCGAACTCAGAATAGAGCGCAGAGAGAATGTTGTGGCATGTGTCGGATTTTGCGGACAGCTGAGCAACAAGAGAGGCTAGTAATCCGGTGACTTCCTGCTTCTTGATATCTCTAAAATCGCAGTAGAAGTATGTCATCAAGGCCAATCCTGTATCTCGTAATCGTCTGACTTCTTCGACAACGGTGGAACTGATTAGTGGATTAGATGAGCTAGACACAGTTTTTCGGTGATGACTTACCACAAAACACTCTTGCCTGACCCCGCTGCGAAACGATGGGTCAGACGGCAATCAAGGCAGGGAGAGATAGAGAAGTACTAGACACGTACGTTTACCATATATCCATAAAAGAGAGCCATTTGCTATCCATTCCTTGAACCTGTCGCTTTGAGTGAACCACGAGGCTGTTCCCTTGAAGTGATCTCTAAGGGCAATGTTGTGGTTTGTCGAGGGATTTGGAGGAGAAAGCCAATCTCGAACGTCCCTCTGGAACTGGTTCCCTACGAGGTACCTTCAGATCCGAGACAGATTATAGGTAAACAATAGGGCTAACTCTCTGCCTTATTTATTTTATCTGTCATCTCTTGCATCACACCTAACATTCATTATCAGTGTGAGAAGGTCTCGGAGATTGGGTGTCCGATGCAGAATGGACCTACGCAGTGCATGTTGTATGCCATCCATCGATACTTTGCCGTCTATGCAAACTCATCTAGTAAATCATTTGATAGCGACGAGAGTAATATTGCCCACCACCCATAACGACCTTCAAATTGTTGAACAGTCCGTGAGCCACTTCGAGCGTGCTAGCAACAGTCATCCGAGCTTCCTCTTGAGTAAGTCGGTCTAGTCGCTGTAGGACAGCCTCAACCTCGTTCTCTCCGAGTAATTTCTTTGTGAATTTCTCTGTCCGAGATCAGCCAGCCAAAGATCAGAAGGCGATCGGCCACTTACTGAAACGACCTTGGGCTATTTGCGTTTTCGCTAGTGCAAGTACGTTGAGTACTTGAAGGACAATTTTGACCACGATATCCGCCATCGTCGAGGGCAACTGGATCTTCTCGGTATAGACATGAAGGCGTCGGAGGAAATTGGAAATACATTCAAAGAGATCACCGAGGGCGTCGTAGCTTTCACTGACACCAATAGCCGCCTGATGTGGATAGACATTAGATGAAGGCCTAATCATAGAGAAGGATGGTATGTACCGAGAGCAGTACATCGATGCCGGTGAATATCAGCTTCGTAGGTCGAAATGGGACCTGTAGAGGGTTGCAAATATAAGATAAGATAACGCGATTTCAGTCCTGAGAGCTCACGAAGTCAGCTGCGGTACCAAGGGTATTAGAAAGCGCATGGACGACTGTGGCTATTGGATGAAGGTGGTCGATCAGGGTGCGATATTTGTCCCGATAGTTTTTGAACTCGATTTGTCTCTGTAGGAGTATTCGGACGACGTCGTCAGGGGAATGACAGTCCTCGAATTGCTGTGCCGAAGGATAGCTGGCAAGATCTATTCCCGTCTGCTGGGAATAATCATCCAACGCAGCATCTAGGATGGATTGAAAAGGAGTGGAGGATAAGGTTGTTGAAGATATCAAGGTGGGGTGCGAATTGGGGCGAGTCGACGGCGGTGGGGGTCTGTTTGGACTCCACAATTCGCGCAGGCGTGATCTCAGACCGAGGCCTGAGTCGACATTCCTCGAATTTGCTGAAACACCTGCATGTCCCGGTGAGGCTGTGAATTTTGGTAACCTGACCTTGCCAAATGAGCGGGATCGTTGGCCTTCAGACATCTGCTTGTGGATGTGGATCAACGAGATCAAGAACGCTCAGCGCCCAACGGCTCGCCTTCGGCGGACCTGCGGACTTTTGGATTTGCTAATCAACTTAGCCTTACCTAACTCCAAAATGATGCGTGTTCTCAGTCCCTTTTAGTCCCATCACTTTCCTTTTAGAAGCCGCAACACGCTTCCAGGCACTCTTCCCATCACCAGGAAAAAACACCCGCCCAGCCCATCGTTCTTCCCTCTCATTCGCCTTTGGCGATCTCGCCTCAAGCCCTCGTCAGTAATTTTATTTACTATATGCTTTTGATCAGTGGCAGGCGTCTAAACCTGGAACTTCCACCCTCCCTTCGAGCAAGTCTCCCCGCCGACATCACCCGGGGCCTACGGCTTCCCCTCTAACCCTTAGAGGATATCACAATTTCTTTCACAGGCCTCGCTAGAAGTCTCCGGGACACCAGCACTTCAACAAATGATGGACTAGATATGGGCACACTTGGTGTTATGGAATGGTCTGTCCCCTCGTATGTTTCGAGTACATGGCCCTGATCTGCTTTGCAAACAGTCGGACTACCTGTCCAAGGGAAACTGTACCGTTTATCGTCACAAAATCGTTCACTGCAATCCACCATCGAAAATCAATGTGCTGGATCTATAGGACGTCCATCTCTGTCCGTCAACAAAAGAATCGGTGAACGGTGAGTAGAACTTTTCGGGTCAAATCTCAAGAAGCGCTCCTGTATGCTTGTTCCTGCACGCATTTACGTTGCCACCTCACGTCTTTGGTCCACAGGCACCCTGTTGTATGGCTCGCCTGGCACGGCAAGGTAGTTCTAATCAAGGCACTCTCAGCCTCGTGCTCGCGAACTTTTTGGGGGCCAAGGGCCCCGAGCTGCTGAACAAGTACATCAGGGAGTCTGAGGCGAATATCCGACGCATGCCCCGCGTCGCGTTCGTCAAAAAGCTGGTCTTAGGAGCGCTCAAGTGCTGCGCCCATGGCGACTCGGGGATCGTCATGGATGGCTTCGTTTCAATTCCTCACTGAACTCGACGGCATCTCTCCTACCTTCTACCTCGTCTTCCCTTTCTTCCGGCGGTGAGGAATGACATCACCATCATTAGCCCGACCAACAGACCGGACCTGCTCGACCTCGCACTGCTCTAGCCCAGGCGGTTCCACAGGTTACTCTCCCTCGGCGTGGCTACACACCTCCGAGCGCCCATGCGAGCTCTACCTCGATCTCCGTGCGGATGTGTTACTTGATCCCATGTCGCCTAATACGCAGGAGACTGCTAGGCATATCAGTCATGTACGCCGTTTTGTTTCTCTGCGATATGCACCCTCCTTTCTAGTTCTTAACTTTGACTCTCTTGCGATGGCCCTGCTCAGTACGCAATCATCGCCATCGGGCATGTCAGCCACGGTGGCCCTCGCCCCTCACGCCGTCGTACTACCTTGCCGAGATAGCAATGCCTGAGATCGCTGTCGTCGTCACTGTAGTCAACTTTGATTGGTGGTGCGTAAACTGATACCAAATGGACCGTGACGTTCATGATTAGGGAATAAAGGCAAATGTCAAGTACACGGGAAGAATAGGGATCATGGTACGACGTGCGAGAAGCGAATTGATAGTACTTATAGTAAGGTAGACATGAAGCGGAATTATTATCAGACGAGTAACTGGATCTGGACTAGCATACTATGTTGAAGAGCATGGCATATCTTTCGTGATACTGTAGAACAACGAAATATATTGACGTGGACACAACCCTCCTCCGTCAATGACAACCCTGATGTTCAGTTTTTGTTGCTCGGGGTTCCGGATGTCAATCCCGAAACTGCAGACAATGTAAGGAACGCATCATCTCGAGTTGAGCGATAATAACGTACCCCCCGTAGTTCCCGAGCTGTAGATACTTGAACCGGCGCTCCATCACTATCAGCACATCGTCCAGAAGGCCCTATTTGTCCCATGCCCACCTCACTCAACGGCCCAGGTCGATAACTGTAGATACTTGCCAGACACCAGATAGGAGGAACAAATTCAGATTATGCGCAGCTTGGAGGGTGAGGAAGCCTTTTCAGAGGTGTGATTGGCCCATGAGTCGGTCGGGCATCGTGCGCCCAGGCCGAGGTGAGGATAAATTCAAACGATGTGGTTTTTACTGCCCGAACGAGACAAGTGTTGAATACGGACCAGCCGGAGAGTACATTAAACACACCTTCACCTCCCCAAGCCCACTTGTACAGAGCGCTGAACTGAGTTTCGCCCAGCATGACTCGGATAGCAGCTTTGCCAATAATGAAACCGCTACGATGTTGTCGCGTGTTCGTGTCGAGAAACGCGACGCCGCCTTAGCGAGAGTCACGATTATGCGTGTGCGGGAGCGCGTGAGTCGTACTGACGTTAGCATTTGCGAAAATCGGCGTATTGTTGGATTGGTATACGTAGGTGCTGATGAGGTGCGAGCACGGTGAGCAATCACTTAGGATGTATCATACTGAAAGGGTGTGATCGAACCTCATGGTTGTGATAGCCTTCATGTACATGGGTTACAGCTGACCGTGGACTCGGGGCACCGACGGTTCTGTGGAAGATCACAGACGCAGAAAGTCGCTCAAAAATCTTGCGAAAATATGCTGTTGTAATTACGTCTGTATCGAAGACGGCACGCAAGCTTGAAATGGCCATTATAAATCGAAACGATGGTGTAGATTAAGTCTGCTCATTGCCTATGGAGGCGGCTGCGTGACAAGGCAGGGAAGAGCATGGAGGCAAGCAAGAGGTGGTGAGGGTATCAGGGGTACAAGCAGTGACAGTAGAAACGAAACGTAAAATAATCGGCCAAGCGGCGCGGCACTGCCCCGGCCCGGCCCAGGCCCATGTTCGAACTGATAACTCGCATACTACGCGTACGGTTTGTAAAACTGTTGTACAGTTTGATCCTGTCGCCGTGAAACTTTGTTCTCTTGTTGCGATATTTTCAGTACGCTCCATCCACTGTCTACTTGCACTTGCTTACTCTAAGGACCCAAAAATTTAAATAGACAATCCTCTCATGGTACTATTCTCGGTCTATTTGTTCGCACTGTTCGGTTTCTGTCCCCTCACGGTGCAGCATCACCGTGTGTGCTTATGGTCGATTAGGTGATTCAAGACCTGCTGGGAGGCTGTGGGAGCATATTTTCAAGGCGAAAAGTTCATTGAAGGGAGGAAATAGTCAAGGGAGTCTAGGGAGAGGACTTATAGCGTCAAGATTTCCCGCTCTAAGTTAAAAGGTATACTGTTGTTTACCTGGATACCGGTCAGCCTCGGTCATGATGCCTACACCCAACAAAAAGAGCTAATAAAATGATTTAAATGTGGGGTGAGAGTA
>QFEY01001115.1:0-40575 GCA_003316435.1 Russula virescens
CGTCCCTTTCTCCTCTCCTCAACACAGCATATTTATTTTTACGAGGCTGAGACCCTACGCTCTCATATTTGGAAGTAACTTCACGCCTCGCCTATCCCTCCACGTGCGTCCCCCCATTCCTCCCCATTCACTCGCGTATGTTGTACATGTTGACACACTCCCGCTTTCTTCCCTTTCCTGGGAACAAGGCCAGATCGATAGAAAACATCGACCAATCTTTTCCTGTCAAACACGGACGGTGCATCGCGGACTGAGCTTTCCACAACGATAGCCCGATGGCATTCGCGCGGCATATTTTTTGGAGACTGGTGTTGTTGGATTGGTCCCTGGGTAGTTATACTTATACATGGCTCTCCCGCAGTGTCGTGTCATGGCTGCATCCAACTACGCCTTCTGCCCAGGGCTCCAATGCCTCGGGCTCTACCAACCTAACATTCTCCCCCGCGTTTGAAGTATTCGCTACTCAAATTTACATGCATCCGATCCTGAACGATCTCACTCTTGGTAGGGCACGATACATCGCCACCGGTTGTGGACGCTGCTGAAGCTGTTCTACGCGACACTCTGGTTTTGGTACTTGATTGACTTTTGGATATCCATCCTTGCGCTTTGCAGTGCCCCGTTTCTCTTCAACCCTTACCGGTTCTCGTTCACAGACTTCATTGTCGACTATTGGTGAGTCACCCCATATTGGCTGTGACCCCCTACTCACAGAGCTTGAAGCGATTTTTTAAGTTGGATGTCTCGTGAAAATTCACGCTCGCACAATAACTCTTGGATTAAACACTGCTGGCTGTCGCGCACGATAATCACAGACTACAAGAAGAAACTCAGCAAACCATTGTCAGGTGACGTACCTCAAGCTGTTTGGTGCGCGGTCATCGCCTCCGAGGTTCTCTGGTATAAGTAACTGATTCTGATTCTGATGCAGCACCCTCAACGTCGACGGCAGTTGCAGCTGCAGCAATGGCGACCCCAGCGCAGCTGACAGCACCGACAACAGCAACGTTAACGGCGGCGGCGGCAGCAACATCGACAGCAGCGACAGCAACAAGGTCGACGGCACCATTGCCACCGTTCTCTCGACCACAAACACTGCTGCCACGTTCACCATCAATACCCCACAGCGCGCGACATCTACCGCCTTTGTCTACCCTTTGCCGCCGCGCCGCACCTTCGTTCGTTCCAAGGACCTCAAGATCATTTTGAATATGGATTTGTATTCCGTGGCACATACATACAGATGTAGTATAGTAGATGGAGTGGTCATTAGACACATACATGTATATATAATATAACTAGCATGACGTGCGCAGAAAAAAACATTAATGAAGTGCAGGAAAAAAAAACTTGTCGTGAATAAGCCGGCTTATCGAGCTGAGCCATAAGCTAGCCAGGGAAAGCCGGCGTTTTTACTGGCTTGGCTTGGTTCGGCTCGGCTCAATCAGGTGCCAAGGCTTGGCTCAGCCCAGCACACAAACCGGGCCGGCTCGGGTGGCTTGGCTCTGGCTTGGCTCTGGCTATTGAGCCTCTGCAACACTAGAGCCTTAGAGGCACCCTTCCTTTGAAGGCCCCTCTTCCTCTATACTAGTGTGCTCATCGTCACACTAAGTGAGTTGGCCTTGTGCCGATAGACTTAGTGTTGGGGAAGTTTGGTTTGTGCCTGAAACCAATTTGCAAGATAAGGGTCAATATCTTATCGGATCGCTTAGCAAATTTAGGGGCACTAACTACAGATGTAGGAGATGATGCTCCTAAATTTCCTAAGCGATCCGATAAGATCTGGACCCTTATCTCACAAATCAGTTTCAGGCACAAACCAAACTTCCCCAACACTAGATAGACTAAGGTCTACAACTTGTTCACTAACACTAACCAGACAGGGGTTAGTAGCTTGCCGTCAGCATGGGCCAGTTCCTTCAGCATTAAGGCAATGCTGTCAGGCTCACCAGAGTGACATACCTTTTGAGGTAGTACCAGGGACACCACCACAGTCATCACCATCTGCCTCCGTTATACATCTAGAGCCTCCCTTCTTTGGGACACTAACAGTCAACAAGAAGTCATCTTGTTTGGGGTTATCATCTAGACAAGACTCCTTCTTGTCCCCAGTTATCATCCCTATCAAGTGTCAGCAGTGCCTGTGTGCACAACACAGCTCAGGTCGAGCACAGAAGCCCACAGGAGCTTTACAGAGGGCCTGAGTGATATTGGTGAGAGGATTGTGATCTCTGACTGTCCAGTCATTAACTTTTCGATAGTCAATGATGACTCGCTTCTTGTCAGTCCCCTTCTTGCCCCTGAAGTAGGATGGTGAGACTATGGGTGAGGGGCCTTCTCTGATACGACCTAGGGCAAGGTTTTCCTTCATCCATTCATAGTTAATCTTCTTTTCAGCTGGGGAGCGAGGATAGGGTCAGCAATTGATAGAAGAAGGGGCTCCTTCTTTGAATGTTATGGTCATGTCTGTCCCTCTAGTTGGTGGGAAACAATGTGAGAGTTCTTCAGAGAAGACCCTCTAATGGCGTCCAAATTCCTCTGGTAGGGATTGCATTGACAGGTGGGTGTGCTCCTTCTCAGTATTCCTGGCCCATTTCTCTGTGAAGTTGACCTTCCTGAGGAACTGCCAGGTGTGTTCGGGGAGTTTCCCAACCTTCAAGAGCTTATTGGCTGCTTTCTTGACCATTTGGCAGATCCATTTAAACTTGGTGCTCTGGATCATTACCTCTCCATCTTCTAGTTCTCCTGCCTTCCAGTCTATGCGAGGGTTGAACTCCCAGAGGAAAGGGTATCCCAGAATCATGCGATCTTTGCCTAAGGATGTGATAAAGAACCTCTGTAGTCGGTCAGCTCCAGCTAGTGCAATGCATAGCCAGCAGTAGTGGGTGATCTTCCCCTTTCTGTTTTCTGTTCCATCCACATTAAGAACAGTGATGGGCATTTTAAGCGTCTGATGACCGATGCCTAAGGTTTTCCATGTTTTATGATTGATGAAGTTCTCTGTTGCTCCACTGTCAAGTAGAGCCATTTGTTCAGCCATTGTACTCGCTGTTTGTATGGTCAGAGGAATGTTCATAACATTGAGTCTCCTAATATACACACAACGAGTACATAATGCCTGCAGCCAGGCTGTCAACTTTGGGCAGCCTAAAAATCTGAATCTTCATGCATGGTAAGGGTCTCGATCAATTCATCATGCTCATTGGTCTTCATGGCCTTGATAGCAGCCATAACATTGGTCTTGGAATACACTGGAGGGGCAGAGCGAGTGGTGTCAGCATCACTGTCTTCATCTGCATTGGAGGGATGATTGTCATGGCTCTGGGTGATGTTGGAACCCAAGGCTTCTGCCGCTCTAGCTCTGGGCTGTTGGGTACAGCACCTATCCTTCGGTTTCTGTCTTCTTTTGGTGCCTGGTGGCGCCTTTGGCCATGTAGGGCAATCACGATACATGTGACCCTCCTTCTTGCAGTGGAAGCACTTCCCAGCCTGGATAAGCTTTGCTCTTTCTTCTAGAGATAGTCACTGGGTCCTAGTGACGTCGACCTCCATAGGTATATAGGGGCAAGGGTCAGGATCATAGTAGTTCCTGGGTTTCTGTCCTCTGCCCCATCTGTCAGCATCTCTAGCCATCTCCTGGAGTTTTGTGGGTCTCCCTCTGCATTCTTTGGCTTGGGAAATAGCATACTGTTGTTTGTCGTCTTTTCTTCCTCAGTCACTGCCTGTTGCCATTCAAGGAGAGTGCCAGGTTGGGGGCATTGTCCATAGCATGCTCCAAGTAATCCAGGGTCCATGCCTGTTTTAAAGGCCACTATGGTTCCTGGGTCGTCAGCTCCCCATTCTGATTTGTGTTGGAGTCTTTCAAATCTATTGATGTAGTCTTTGACTTCTCCTTTTACTTGTTTAAGTTGTTGAAGTTTCTTGAAGGTGGACTGGGCTTGGTGGAATTCTGCAAAGCGATTTTTGAGTGACAGACAGGTGCCATTCCACAGGTCTTCATCTGTGTCGAGGTGAGTGGGAGGTACATTATTTGCTGGGTCTCCGTCCACTGCCAAGGTAAGTTCTTCTCCTGCAGCTGCTGCCCATTCAGTGGCATCACCTCCCATCATTGTTAACAGGAGGTTGGTGCATTCAAATGGGTTGACCATGACTATATTGTTATGGTTGGCATTCCTGTAGAGGTTGAATTGATTAAGGAACATTTCCACAGTGCCCCTTCTGCCCATAAACATAACTGGGGGCGTTCCTTTGAGGGCTCCAGAGTGTGTGGCAGGTGCAGGACCTCCAGTGGCCTGTTGCAGTGCTGCACCTCCAGCTGGTGGTTGTCCTCCACCACCTCTGCCTCCTGTGGGTGGTCCTCCTCCTCCACCTCCTCCAGGTTGTCCTCCACTTCCCCCGCTTCCTCTGCCCCCTGCCGGCAGTCCTCCTCCTCCTCCTCCCCCAGAGGGTGATGCTCCTCCCCCAGAGGGTGATGCTCCTCCCCCAGAGGGCTGAGCAGCAGGTTGCTTCCCTTTGGCAGTAGGGGGGAGAGTGATAGTTGTTCCGATGGTTGCTGTCGAACTCATGGTTGGTTGTAGTGAGAGACTCAGCACCTTCCTGGTGATTTCTTCAGTTTCTTTAGTGGCTATGTAGGTGCCTAAGGCAGTGGCAAATGATTCAACTGGGCTAGGCACTGCTGTGGGTTCTGGTGTGACTGGTGAGGAGTCAGTTGACCCTGTGGTAGTGGTCCCTTCTGTGTCGGTTGAAGGGGGAGTGGCTTCTCTTGATGGCTCTGGTTTGGGGTCGTTTCTCGATGCTCCTTTTGAGCTAGTGGTTGCTACAAGCGCTTCTGGTGGTACGTCTTGTGATACGATTCCTAGGTTGTAGTCTAGAGGGTCTTTAACCCAATCTATCGCTGGATTGACGCTGTATCTGTATTTGTCACCTTCTAGGGGTGCAAAGTGGATATAGAACCACTGATAGTTGATGAATTCAACGTCGAATCGGATGTCAGGGGTGATTATAGACTGGATCCAGTAGCGATTTAGTTCTGGATTTGTGTAGGTGCCCCACATCGCCTTTCCTTTGATGTGGGCTGGAAGGTTGTCTTCATTCCTTCTGGGTATGGTGTAGTGCTTACTGACATATTCACCAAACCCTTCTGTCTCAAATGGGATGTGGATCTGATCCAGTTTGAGGTATGTGCAATGCCTTTTGCAGAGGTACTTTAACACAAGTGGTGTGAGTGGAAGACTTGTTTCTTGAGTGTAGTAGAGCAGGCTGCCTCTAGGGAAGAGAAGCTCAACTTATGTTAAGGCTGTAGCAGGCCTTAGACTAGAGAGCTTGCAAGAACGAGGTCAAGCAGACCTAGCAAGCTATCAGAGGGAGAAGAGTGAGTAGTGACACTCGCTCTTTGAACCTCTGAGACACAAGTGCAATAGGGAATGTAGATGTCGTCAACAATCCACCCAGCACTGGTGTGCAGACACAAGTTGGGAGGTTTAATGTGTATGAGTACGGATGATTAAACCTTCCAAGTAGTGTAGCTTGAATACACAAATGCAGAGGAATGAGACATGTAAGAAGACGGCTCAATTCCCTTGCAGTAGTGCAGCTAAGGACATGCTTGCTTAACACTCAAGCTTAAGCAGTATACACCTGTGCCTTTAAGCAGGTAGACTAGGTAGAGTCTTGAAGGAGAGAAGCTGAGGCGAGCGACTGATAGACTCTGGCACTTGAAGAACAAGAGGAGAGGGGATAGAATGTATGGCGATCCCTTATCCTCTCGATGCACGCAGTGAAGAAGCTACAAGTTGAGAATTAAGTCGAGCTTAGGGCTCAACTTCATGCTGGGACCTTCTTAAATACAAGAGGGATCATAATACTATGAGTACTGATCCTAGGGTCTGGAACAATGCTGGGACACTGCCCACTAGTACAATACATATCAGGGATGAGTCAGGATGAGTCAAAGACACAGCAAATAGTACAAGGATCCTCAGGCAATCCAGAGAGCCTTATAGAGATGTACCAATTAGTAGTACAGTCCGAACAGGTCAGAACGTATATAGTAAATTTTCCAGAGGCCATTTCCTATACGTACCAAGAGTCTGTCTGTGACATGACTGGAGACCCAGCAAATAACATACCACCCACTCACCTTGACACAGATGAAGATCTGTGGAACAGTACCTGTCTGTTGCTCAAGAATCACTTTGCAGAGTTCCACCAAGCCCAGTCTGCCTTCAAGAAACTTCAACAACTCAAACAAGTAAAAGGAGAACTTAAAGACTACATCAATAGGTTTGAAAGACTTTGATGCAAATCAGGGTGGGGAGCCGACAACCCAGGGACCATAGTGGCCTTTAAAACAGGCATGGACCCTGGATTACTTGGAGCATGCTATGGATGGCACCCCCAACCTGAAACTCTCCTTCAATGGCAACAGGCAGCAACTGAAGAGGAAAAGATCTACAACAAACAACAGTATGCTATATCCTAAGCCAAGGAATGCAGGGGGAGACCCACAAAACTCCAGGAGATGGCCAGAGATGCTGACAGACAAAGCAGAGGACAGAAATCCAGGAACTACTATGATCCTGACCCTCGCCCATATGTCCCTATGGAAGTCGATGTCACTAGAACCCAGCGACTGTCTCTGGAAGAAAGAGCAAAGCATATCCAAGCTGGGAAGTGCTTCCACTGCAAAAAGGAAAGGTCACATGTATCATGACTGCCCTACATGGCCAAAGGCACCACCAGGCACTAAAAGAAGGCAGAAACTGAAGGATAGGCACCACACTCAACAACCTAGAGCCAGAGCAGCAGAAGCCTTGGGTTCCAACATCACCCAGAGCCATAACAATCATCCCTCTGATGTGGATGAAGACAGTGATGCTGATACCACTTGTTCTGCCCCTCCAGTATATTCTAAGACCAATGTTATGGCTGCTATCAAGGCCATGAAGACCAATAAGCATGATGAATTGATCGAGACCCTTACCATGCATGAAGATTCAGATTTTTAGGCTGCCCAAAGTCAACAGCCTGGCTGCAGGCATTATGTACTTGTCGTGTGTATATTAGGAGACTCAATGTCATGAACATTCCCCTGACCATACAAATGGCAAGTACAATGGCTGAGCAGATGGCTCTACTTGATAGTGGAGCTATGGAAAACTTCATTGATCACAAAACATGGAAAACCTTAGGAATTGGCCAGCAAACTCTCAAGATGCCCATCACTGTTCTTAATGTGGATGGAACAGAGAACAGGAAAGGCAAAATCACTCACTACTGTTGGTTGCAAGTTGCACTGGCTGGAACAGACTGACTACAGAGGTTCTTTATCATATCCCTAGGCAAGGATCGAATGATTTTGGGTTACCCTTTCCTCTGGGAGTTCAACCCTCGCATAGACTGGAAGGCAGGAGAACTAGAAGATGGAGAGGTAATGATCCAGAGCACCAAGTTTAAATGGATCTGCTAAATGGTCAAGAAGGCGGCCAACAAACTCTTGAAGGTTGGGAAACTCCCTGAACATACCTGGCAGTTCCTCAGGAAAGTCAACTTCACAGAGAAATGGGCCAGGAATACTGAAAAGGAGTGCACTCACCTGTCAATCTCTACCAGAGGAATTCAGATGTCATTGGAGAGTCTTCTCTGAAGAACTCTCATGTCATTTCCCACCAACTAGAGGGACAGACATGACCATAACATTCAAGGAAGGGGCCCCTTCTTCCATCAATTGCCAACCCTATCCTCGCTCCCCAGCTGAAAAGAAGATTGACTATGAATGGATGAAGGAAAACCTTGCCCTAGGCCGTATCAAGGAAGGCCCCTCGCCCATAGTCTCACCATCCTACTTCAGGGGTAAGAAGGGGACTGACAAGAAACGAGTCATCATTGACTATTGAAAGGTTAATGACTGGACAGTCAGAGATCACAATCCTCTCACCAATATCACTCAGGCCCTCAAGGCCCTACATGGGAAGACACTCTTCTCGAAATTCAACCTCAGGGATGGCTATAATAACATTTGCATAGCTGAAAAGGACCAGTACAAGGCAGCCATCAAAAACCACCTAGGCACATTCATCCCCACCATCCTCTTCTTCGGTCTCTGCAACACACCAGCATGGTTTCAGAGACAGATTAGAAAGGACTTTGCACCTTTCCTTGAAAAATACCAAGGGGATGCAGACAACTATATGGAAGATTTCTGGATAGCTACAGATGACTCACCTGCTGGGATCAAAAGACATCTTGAGGCCATACATGACTTCCTTGACACTTGTGAGAAGTGATCATATTACCTCAAGCCGAGCAAATGTCAGATCATGCAACCCAAAATGACATTGTTAGGTTGGGAAGTCACAGCAGAGGGACTCAAGATCAACCCAGATAAGGTGGCAGGTATTGCACAATGGCCATGAGTGCTGAAGTTGGTCAAGGAAGTCCAACAAGCATTGGGAGTGCTAGGCTATCAAAGGCCATTCATTAGAGGATTTGCCCAACTGGCACGCCCCCTGACCAAGCTCACTAAGAAGGGCATTCCTTTCAAGTGGACTGCCAAACAAGAAGCTGCTCTAGATAGGCTGATAAAAATGGTGACAGAAGCACCCATTCTTGCATACCCAGACTTCCACAGGCAGTTTGAGCTCGAAGTTGATGCATCTGCCTTCACAGTAGGGGCCATTCTCTTCCAATGCGACAAGGATAACAAGAAAAGGGATGTGGCATACTATTTGCATGCATTGAACCTGGCAGAGCGAAATTATGATGTATGGGATTGAGAATTCCTTGCTATTGTCAAGGCAATGAAGATGTCACCGCCAAGGTATCTGTCTGCGAGTTTTTTTTTTTTTTTTTTTTTTTTTTTGCGAAAGGGCAATCAGATTGCAGGTTATGTAATACATCACTTGTCGTAGGACATAGGGCTAGGTTTATCGGTAGGTGTGATATGATAGCAGTCAGAAGTAAGGATCGACACGGGTGACACCGTGGGTTAATTTTGGCACACCACACCTGCAACCTCTAAAACCGTACCCGTGCAAACACCATACCTGCAGTTGGCAGGTTTACACCGTGGTATATTCAAAAAACCGTGGTGCATTGACACCACGGTACATTCCATTGCAGGTAGCTACAACTACGAATTTTAATTATATTATATATACATATGTAGCTACTAATGACCACTACTCCTGCTGAGACGTGCGCGAGCGCACGGCTAGTGCCACTCGATGAGTTCTGACTTTAACACACATAGCATCACGCCTGAAGCTGGGTAACCGAGCAACCAGTTGATATCCCACTGCAGTGGTTTCTACAGTAATCCAGCTATCCGGAGGCGGTGGCGCGTCGCTCGGGAAGGGCTCATGAGGAGCGCGGAAGCTGTGAGCTGAGCTGTGAGGTGCTGGTGGCGGATCTAAAATTGTCGGTAGGGCTGGAGGGGGCAGTCCACGACTTGAGGAAATAAGCGCTGCTAAAGAGGGAGGCCGATGCATGGACCTTATTTCATTGATGTATGCTGATGAAGGATAGGACAGAGGTGGGGAGAGCGTTCAGATTGATCCGGACATTGAACCTGTGTGTGAAGAAACCGAAGCAGCGCACGTTCCTTGTTGCGTGCCCGGGAAAAGTTGATTTGGCGTTCGTGATGGACCATGGTCAAAAGAGCCTGGTGAAACCAACTGTTGACTGGACTCTGATACCACACGGTGTGGGAGGGGATTAAATAAACTCTAGGGGGATAGAGGAGAAATACCAGCTGAATATCTATCAAGCCAGTCCTAAGAGGAAGGATCGAGGGGATACAAGAGTCCGACAGGTGCGACAGGCAACTGTGTAGGACCGACCGAAGGGGGAAACACCCAGCGAACATGGGATCAAGATGATCAGATGACGAGGAATGAGACTGTGCTGCAGGACTGGTATTCTCATATGGCTCTGCAGGAGCTGCGTCCATCGTTGGGCCGAATGATTGAATACCGGAGCTACTGCTGACGATGTTGATAGGTAGCATGGATAGTGGGCGGGGATGACGTGTTGTTAAAGGCGAGGAACAAGATACATTGCTTGCAGGACGTTCATCCACGTTTTCGTAGGCTGGCAGAGGCTGGTTCTGTCGCACCAGTTTTGTGACATCGATCATGTCCGGCGACAGTAAAGAATCTGAGGGGCTGAGGGTCAAGAGAATGCCAGAAGTTGATCACATACTTTGAAGGAACAGGGGCAGGAATGCGATCATAAAAACCAAGTCTTCCGTTGAGAGTCGGTGCGACCGAGCGCACCCGGCCACTGCAAAATACGCCACTGGAGGGCGCAAATGTCGCCGCCTTGGTCGCCGCATCGGGCGTCACACGAAGTTTGTAGAACTGCATGCGGTCACGCAGCGACACCTATGCTACTTCGACTTTTGCTTCAAACTACTGTGGCGTCGAGAATAATCAGTTATCACCACCAAACATGCGTTCGAGAAGGGTAGGTATTGACGCACTAGATCATCTGACCCCCAGGCCACGGCGTACTCATCGTTGTTTGCTGACGGTGGGCAGTTGTGCCCGTGTGTGACCTTGCGTATGCGACAGATTCCCTTGATGAAGGTAGGTACGGGCCCGACAGCCGTGTAGGCAATGGGCACTTGCAAGCCCAAGAGAGAATCTCCCTGGAGAGCTACATAGGAGAGAACAAGGCCTTGTGAGGCCGGCAAAGCGGATGCGACACGCACCGACTGCCCCGCAAGACCTGACTGGCCGCCACAGGCAAACCCGAGCGAGCGTGAGCGCATCTGCATGGTGCCACCGCTGCAAGGCGAGCCGACTGGGAGTGAGGATGGGTGAGCCTTGCCGCGGGTCTGAGAGATTGGACAGGCATAGTGATAGAGCAAATGCACACGCAGAGCAGAATGCGACAGCCTGCCACGCGTGAACACCTGCGTCAATTACTCGCGAGGCGGCGAGGGTAGAAGCAAGCGCTGCAAAGCCACTGGCAAGGAACGCGCCACCGTGAGCGCCCAGTGATGGGTCCCCTGGGATAGGTACGAGCCCGTCGTGGAGGAAGCGTGCCGTGAGCGATGCTATCACTGAGAATGTTGCGGTTGCAGCGATAGACCTGAAGGGCGTAATTGCTGTCGTAAGCCCAATGGTTGCGAGAGAGGGGGGGAAGAGGGGGCAAGGGCGTGAAGAAACGAGTTGAAATTTCTGCCGACTGACCTGACAGAGAATTGTGACAATCCACAAATCATGTGCCTGAGGAAGTCGAAGCGTACCTTTGTGCCTACGCCAACGAGAAACCCAGACAACGCAAGGGAGAGCGGGGCCGAAAGGAGCGCCTCACGATGGCGCGCCGACCGTCAGAGAGACAAAGGGCATTTGCAGGCCCAGGGGGAAGCCATGGAAGGCAAGGTATGTGATGGTTGGGGAGAAAAGGGGGGAGAAAGAAGAGAAAGGACAGCACCATCGCTTGTGATGGGTGTCGAAGGCCTCGAACCTAGGCGAGCGCATGAGCACGGCATGTGAGTTGGAGTTGAGCTAAGTTAGCCCAGCGAACTGCAAATGAGGCAACTCGGCATCGCCCGTAACCCGCGACCAGAATTTCCCGGTACCCGCGACTATGGCTTACAGGTATGGTATTATGCGGTATTAAGTTTGCTAATACCATACCTGTACCTGCACAACCTGTGACCAACATACCACAGGTTAACCCTTACCCATGGCAATCCTTACGGACACTTCAACCGTCAAAGCAGAGCAGTCGCATACGTCAACGGAGTGTGGAGGTGGATCGAACCTTCACCCAGCAATCGAGATCTTTGGGTGGTAGGACCACTCACAAACGAAGTCGAGCAATACAACGACACTGTTGAATCAGTTCAAGCACTAGCCAAATATCGAGAGGCTAAATTAGCACCTGAAGACAGTGCATTCGAAGACTACAAAGAACCTGAGCCTGAATCCGAAAGTGTCGCATCCATTGAAGAACCCCCTATTATTCGAAACCAACCTGTCCCTCGTAACATCTTGGCAGAGTTATCCCAAATGACTACCAGAACCGAAACTCATATCGCGACGTCTTCAGAACAAGATGCAGCCATTGCTGATATAGCATCCGCCCGCGCACAACGAGCCCTCCTTCGAGGATTAGAACAATGCCTTAACCTGGGAGGAAATCCATCTGGAGGATCCGGTGGAGGAAATGGAGGAAACCCCGGAGGAGGAGGTCCACCCAGAGGACCAGGAGGCCCTGGAGGAGGAGGACCTCAAGCTTTCGTTCCTGTGCCCCAGGCAAACGATGTCAAAGCTATGGGGCAACTCCCTCAAATGTTCTATGGCGATCCTCGACAAGCCAAGGACTTCATTGAAGAAGTCAAAGCGTATCTCCGAGTCAATAGCGACATTGCGGGATACGATTCCCCCATCAAAAAGATTGCATTCACTCTCACTCTCATGAAAGGACCTGAAGTATCCACCTGGGCCAAAACGGTTGGAGAATGGGTAGATTCTCTGAATCCTACCACCGACAACTATCCTGCTATGTGGACGGGCTTCCTCGAATTATTTCTAGACTGCTTTGCAGACTCCACGGAAGCGGAAGAAGCCCTATCTCAGCTCGGCAAATTGAACCTCGATTTCCAGAAACCTAATTTGTTCTTTGGACAATTCGAAGATCTAGTGGTGAAAGCGGGATTTAGCATCCAACACCCAGAAACCCTACAAATCCTCTTAAGGAGACTACCTGCATGGTTCTTGCTTAAAACTTGCGACCCAGTGAAACTCAACACCTATATCGAAGCTAAAGAGAAGATCACTCAGATCATTAAAACGAAACAAGCTGTGGATGCTATACTTCAAAAGGCTGTTACCGGATTCACTAACACTCCACTCAATCGACCCCCGCGCAACGATATGTTGTTATATAATCAAAACAACTACTGTCCACCCGGTCACAACTATACAGGAAATTGGAGACCCCCTGCACAATCCCAATCGTCCCAGTTCAACACTAGCACGGCTCCTCAATGGATGAAAGACTACCGAGGAGTACTGATGGACATCGGAAGAACCAGAGGAGGACGTGGTCGCGGTCGAGGCAACTATCGAGGGAATTTTAGAGGAAATTTCCGAAACAACAGTCGAGAAGGATTTGGTGGCAATGTCGCTACCACTCCAACTAACAACCCTGGCAATGCTTGTTTCAATTGTGGACAAGTTGGACATTATGCTAGGAACTGCCCTCAGAAACGCCAACAACGCCAATACGCAAATCTAGTGGACTTCGATGGATTTGCTGAAGAACCAATTTCCCAATATGAACCTTCCTCTCAAGCAACTTCGTCCTATGCTCCCAGTTCTTATGCGGCTACCCCTACTTCATTCCGATCTCCTCCAACCTCTTATGCACCTTCCGAAGCCACTATCGCTGAACCAGAAGATTGGATCAATCGTCTCTATTCCAAATTGAATAACCTATCAAACGACGAGAAAATGACTATGGCAGGAAAAATGGGAGTAGCTGAGGATTTTTCCACTGCCTGATCAGATCGGCACTGATTAGGCAGAATAGTGACGCACCTGTATATATGTCTGCTCGGAAATCTATAACCTTGAGAGCCTTTATACATTCTGCCACAAAAAGAGCCGAGACTATAGCTCTGGTCGACTCAGGAGCTACTGAAAACTTCTTTAATCTACAATACGCCCAATCTTTGCGACTCCCTATCAAACAACTCAGCAACCCACGACCCTTATACAATGTAGACGGGACCGAAAACAAAAGTGGAGAATTACGCTGCTACACCGATCTATCTGTTCAAACTGGGAGTCGAAGGATCAATATGAGGTTTTTCCTCACCGACCTAGGAGAACACAAGGCAATCTTAGGGTATCCCTGGTTTGCAGCGATGCAACCTAGTGTTGCAGCGGCCTGGTAGCCGGAGCCGAGCCAAAGCCAAGCTGCAATGAGCTGGCCCATTTCCGTATCAGGCAGAGCCGAGCCATGGGTTCTTCATTCACTGAGCCGGGTCGAGCTGAGCCAGTCAAAACGCCGGCTTTCTCCTTATTTGATTCCAGCTCAGCTCAAAAGCAGCTAACTCAGCCGCTGCGACGGGGCTCGTGCATGTTATTCGACCAGCACAAACCCAGCGCGACGAAGAGTGAAGCAACCCTATCCTCTCCTCAATGTCTTTCACTGCTCTACCACCTTCCATTGTTTGCAATGGGATGTTTCCCTTTTACTTGGCATTCGAAGTACTTCGAGAGTCATTCAACTTCGGTTCTTGCGCCAATTGGGACTGAGCGTGACCGCTTTGTGTGTGTCTCCTGGTATGTTTTCCTGTCCTCCTTTTGTTTTACTGATATATAATTTACTTTTAGACATTTCAGCTTCGAACAAAGGTCGTTGCTCCCTTCATGGCATGACCATGATCCCTTCGCATTTGAAAAGTCCATCCTCGGTTCTTTCATCCCGCATCGTCCCTCTCTTGCCCCTGCCCCTCTTTCATTCGTTTCTTGTTCCCTGGGATATGTACATGCACGTTACTACACGTTTTCCCCTCGTAGCTACCATTTTTGATGTACTTTAACTAAACCCTTTGACTTCCGGCATATACAATCAAAGTTTGCCTTGCCAATATAATCGGCTGCTCAAGCACTGCTCTCTTTATTGTGGTCATAAGTTTACGGCGTGGGGCTGATCACATCAATGTATCGGTGCGATGCATGCCAGTGAGCCCACAGAGCTGCTCGATGTGCTGATACAGCACCTCTTGGCCACGCGTCCTTCCCGGGAGCGCGTAGACTCAACGCCCTTGTCAGCCAGCATGCCAAGCCAACTCTGCCACAAAAAGTTCACATACACTATGTCTTGTGCGAAAAAGTCGTTCTGATACACGGAAACTACAACAAATTTGGTCTTTAAGTGTCCTACATCAACCTTCCCATCTAAGAAACTAAAAATACGACGGGAGGGGTCAGAAACTGATAAAACCGACCTAAGGTCGGTCCTTGCGTTTTCTCCGGGGTTGGGGCATGTGATTCGAGTAAGGAGACGATGTGTAACTGGAAGAACGAAGTCTAAACAAGTTACAAATGACATTCTTCAGTATTAGTTACGCATCCAGAATTCAAAATGCAGTTTACTCACACCCGGTCACCGAGGACAAGCGCGTGGTCTGCACTGGCGCAGACGCGGACAGGGGCAGGTTCCTTGTTGTGCTGGTCAGTCATGCACTGTGAAAGGATCGAATGAAGGTATTCGTAGTCCGGTTTCTCGTCGAAGTCAAGCGATTGGACATGCATGACGAAGTCACAGAAGATTGTGGGTAAGCCTTCGCACAGCTTTCCTGTCGGGATAGATAATTTCTTGCTAAGAATTGTTTCTGACCGTTCGCCAGGACTGCTGCCCCAAGGTAAGCTGCCGCGGGTTGAATAGATGATGGTATAGGCAAGAGATTCCAGGTCATCACGTCGTGACTGGGTAAATCCTTGCTGGCTGTTAATGGACATGAACGGAAGAGTACCGACGGTCAAGCGGTCCTTGGTGTGTGGGATATGAACATAAGTGGCGGGATTGCAGAATTGCTGTGCCAAACCAAAGTCGATGAGGAAGACGTTGGGGGAATGGTCACCAACTCGGATCATAAAGTTTGCTGGCTTGATGTCACGATGGGTGTAGTGTTGCGCATGTAGCGACGCAATTGCTGAGAGCTGGATGCGAGAATTCAGCACGGTCCTGCGTTGTATATATCAAACGCACCATCTGGGAGGCGTACAAGAAAATCCTCGTAGAGTCGAGCCGTCGCTCGCTGATCAAGTTGCCAAGTGAGGTTCCAAGATACTCTAGGACAATAATCTCATGTATGCCTTCTTTGCCGTACCAGAGAACTTGAGAGATGCCTGCACTACCAGAGATTGTCTTATACATGCTGTGCTCGTAGCTGAGCCCCAAAGTCGAACTTCCTGCATGCCCTATTTTCAGAGCAACATCATTCCCAGTCAGAATATCTTTCCCTAGAAAGACCCTCCCTAGGACGGTCAGCAAGATGGGTCGAACCTGAGCTGGGCTTACTGGATACACCTGAACCAAGCAGTCTTCCTACTCTGTATTGGCCATTGACGTGCACAAAATCAGGTTTAACAGAAATAGTTCATTCCTGGGAGAAGAGTCGTGGGTTTTTGGCGGCCATGGTGGTCACCAACGTTGAGTGAAGAAAGATAAAAAAAAGATCACCAGCCACGTTTGCGTTTCGAAAACATTGAAAATAACTCCGATGTTGAATTTACGTTACACATCCCTCACGTCTGATGCACACAGAAATACAGTATCATTGTTACATGACAAAGTCCTCAATGTTAGGTACGACAATTACATATACGACAAGTCTGAGACGCTGGCCACACAGACACATCATTTTTGAGTAGTGCTAGAGTCCTCTCCATCCGCTTCATTCTCAAGAAAGTCCTTCAAAATAGCGTCCATCAGAGCATCGGGATTATCGGGATCCTCTATGAGAAGATTGCCAAGGAGGTCATTATCTGGGATTAACGTGTCGTGCATGGCCAATTCTGGTGTCACCCATCCTTCCATGAAATTGAGACGTTTCTTCTTGAGCAAGAACTTGAGTAATTGGAGGGCCTCCATGAGCACCAGGCTCACTCGGTTTCGTTTTGCGGCGTCTGTCTCCTTCGCCGACGAGAAGACGTGTTCGCAAGGCACGGATGTGGCCTGGATGGGAAGATAGTCCATGGCGATGGCATAAAGTGTCGGAAATTCTGTCTTATTGGCCTATCAGGGAGTGAGTCATCGTATGATCCAAAAACATGGATCTTACCTCCCAGAACCGCAAGATATCCATCTTGGCAGAAGAGAGTTCACCTAATGCATACTTCCGGTATTCTGCATCCACTGTGAACGCCTGAGACAGGGAATTCCTTTCGGGTACCGGACGTTTGAGTTGATATCGCGTTGGTTCCTCGTCATCTTCTTCATCGTCGAGTGGAGCAAGGGGGGCAGGGTCATCCACTGTCGTCACTGGCATGGACGAGCTCTGACTGTGATACCGGCGCATCTGTATGAAGAAACATTCGAGATATACAACACGATCATAGATTGTACTTACAAGGTTCAAAATCGTCTCCTTTGACCTCTGGATATAGCACTGCTCCCATTCCTTTTCGATCCACAACAGGCGATTGGCAGGGTTAAGAACTGAAGGTCCAAGTTGGCAAATTAGAGCGATGATATCAAGTTGGGGACTTACACATGGTGACGACATATGCCGCTGTGTCGTCCATTCGAATATAGTACTTCGTGGCCCAGCACACGCTGATATCCGTCCAGAACCTGAGAATCTCATGCATTTCTCCGAGCCTTTCCAGGTCCATCATGAACATCTCAAAATGAGAGATCGCATGTGATAAGACTGGTGTGGATTCAGACGACATGGCTTGTTGAAAACGGTGAGGGATCTTCGCTGCGATAAGCAATCATCTTGCGGCCCTCGTCACATGACAAACTCACCTTCAAGACAGTTTCCAACCCTTCTAGGATTTCCCAGTCGAGCTCCGATAACTTGCAGTGCGAAAATTCAGACAACTCAGTCTCGAGAAACAGATCGACAGCCTATACCAAGTATTCTGTTAGTCATCAGTCCAGTCGCAGTCCTCGAGACCAACTTACTGATCGGAGCTGTCTTAGACGTCGCAGTAGCAAATAAACAGAATCCCACCTCGTTTTCACATCCACCAGAGGTTCTAGGAGTGGGACTTTGATTAACGTGCGTTGGGAGTCGGCGCACTTGAACCAGCCACGGTCATTGCCGTCTTGGATAAGCGTACGAAAGGACGTCCTGCGTTCATCCGAAGAACGTAAAAGACGAACGACTCTTTTCGCACGTTTGAGCGGGTCACGTTTGATGCCTTCAACCCATGACTTGAACTTGGAGCCAGCTAGTTTGTTGTAGCCGTCAGGAAGATACTGCTCCTCAACTTCTTCATCGAAGTTGCCGTCATCCGATGCATTGGAGTCGTCGTGTTGGTCGATTGTTGAGCTGTCATCAAAAGAAATGTTGAGCCCACCGAGATATGATTTGGAAGTAGAAGTGACGGAAGCAATGATATGAGACGAGCAAATATTGATAATGTGTGCGTAACATCGGATGCGATTATCCCGATGGTTGAAGCTGACAAAGTCGGATATCTCGCATCGTTTGGCCAGACGAGACTGAAGCTCTTTCATGGCCACCGCATTGTTCTCGGCGTTGTCCAGCGTGAAGTGGCCGATCTGAAGCGAAAGTTGACGATGCGAGCACAAAGTATATAGGGAATAAATACCTTGACTGTAACATTAGCCCGATCGAGAAGATGTAGGATTGTTTTCGCAATGTTGATACCCGTATGATTCTGCTTGAGGCGATGAAAGCCAATAAGCGCAGCTTTCAGCGAAAGTCGTCTGCTTGACTTGTCGAGGGAGATCCAATGTGCGGTGAGTGCCAAAAACCCCGCCTTTTTCCCATCTGACCAGATATCCGATGTGAAACTGATTTTCCTGCAAGAATCCTATTGATCAAAGTCAGTAGAGAGGGAAGGCAGAACGCACAAACTCACAGAAAGCTCGGCTTTCAACCTTTCAAATGATTCCTTCCAGAGATGAATGGTGGCTTCCCTCACCTTATCGCGGTGAGGGATGTCGGCGTCGACCATGTCCTCGCGGAGGACCAAAAGCAACTGTCGAAACTCAGGACATTCTACAACGCGAATCGACTAAATATGTGTGAGAGTGCGAAAGAGCAAGTGATCGTTGGGACTTACCTGATCATCTGCAACGATAAAATGGATAAGATATTGTAAAAAGACCGCCGGAGAGAACGACGGGACTGGCCGAATGCGTGGAGCAACTCTCTTGCGGGCAGTTGCGCCATCTGCGTCCTTCGAGAGTGGGAAATTCCATTGGTAATCCTTAACTGCCTGATCGTAGTCATTGGTGTGGAGCTTGTAGAGATGCCTTCGAAGATTCTGGTTCCCAGTGTTTTTCGAATAGAAGTAATTGGGTGACTTGTTTTTCTTGGTCTTGGTCTTGGATATCTTGGATTTATTGGAGCCATACACTTTCCTGCTAGTTTGTTAGAAGATGGAGTTGCGGTCAGACGGCTCATACTCACAAGCATATCTTGCAGGCTCTCTGCACCTTTTCAGCCTCATCCTCGGCATCAGGAAACTCTACATCCCTGAAGAAGTAAAAAATATCGAAGGCAGAATTTGCGTTCGCTGGTCCTCGGGGAATGCCCGGGGATTCTGGCTCCTCGGGTTCGGATATCGTGATATTGTCCTGTCCTTCTTCGAGGTCAAACTCTTCGCCGCTAACGACTGGCTCAAGAGGAGCAGCAACCTCCAAATTTGAAAATTAAATCAGAAACTCTCAGAGGGAAGTAGAGAATAAGGAACCCACCGTCGATCGGGTCCGCTTGGATCCACAGGCGGTGGTAGACTTGCTGGACTTGGATTGGGTCATGGTGAGGACGGCAAAAAAATCGGTGAAAGATCGGAAATTCGTGCCTTTGAGTCGGACGAGGCTAACAGGCTGTGCACTTATATGGCTCAAGATGGCCAGTGTCGGGTCGATAGATTACGTCCATGAGTTTGCACTCAGTTCTGACAGACTAAACGAAACGAGTAAGCACAAAAAGAGGACTATGCAGATGCAATGGGTGGCGGTTATGGCATGGCGGTTGTAGCGTTACATAATAGCAGGCCAACGAAACATGCACGTGCGATATATATTCAGGGGAAACTGGTACCGAGATATCACTCCATGTGGAGTTCAGACACAAATGAGTGGCAAACGAGGCAAATACAATTGTAAGAACGTAAGACCATATGTAACAGACAACGCCTAAAGCAGACCCGACTTCAACTTCTTGACGCTGCCTGCGGACACGTACACACCGGTAATCCCAGCTACGTCAACCGATCGCTTGGTGCTAGACCGCATTTTGGTCTGCACGTCATTAGACAGCAGTAAGGGTTGACATACGGCCTTGTCATCGGCAGGCCAGTCTTCTGCAAGAGCCCTCTTGAAAGAGTGGAGTACAAGGTCATGATTTTTGAGGCCCTTCAGTATAGCATCGTAGTACTCGATGTCTGCTTCGATGCCGCTCGTTACCTTTTCGATGCTTGATTGGTCATTGTTCAACGAAGCCAGGGTGTATATGGGATCGAATGGTGATGGCAATGTTGGTCGGGCTTGGTGGCGGATGCCAAGAAGTTTCTTGAGAGATACGAGGAATGATGTCAAAGTTGGATTGTTGTCAATTACAATGTCCATTGGAGAGGCGACTTGCATGAAGTGAAACTTGTCTTGGCCTCCGGTGTTGTGGAAGACCTTGGGGCTCATCGTGCCCTTGAGAAAGCTGGAGCGAATCCCATCGTTCCAGCTTGACTTCATGAACGAGAGCACCATCCACAACAACACCCAGAATGCAGATTCCAGGTCATGAAGGAAGGTCTGAGGAGTGCTGGGTGACTTGATAAGATCTGCCGCCATAAATTGCCATGTTCCCTGTTGGCAATATATGTCAGGTATAAGAGGTCACGCTGCTTCGTATGATTTACTTACAGTACGTCGATACTGATGCGCGACAGGGCGCTCTTCCCCAGGAATCAAAGTCTTGCAGAGATCCCAGTCGACGAGAAGTCCCCCTGATTCCCTCCCCTCGCTATTATCGACGATCAGTATATTACCGGGACTTATGTCGCGGTGAAGAATGCCAGCAGTGCAAGCTTCTTTGTGAGCTGTGTGAGGGTTAGGCTATAGCTCCGAGATCACTAACGACCGTGGACTCACCGATTAGGGCATGATACACCGCCCTCACCAACTCCTTGCTGCAAGTGAAGCTCTCGAGTCTTCGGCCGATTGTGTCCAGAACGAGGCGGTAGTGCCGATGAGCTACGAAGTGCACCGAGTCCTGAGATACCCCATATTTGCCACAGAAATCATGTGTCCAGGTGCGATGAAAACGTTCCTCCCCAACATCCGAAGCCAGCGCACACACGGCAATATTCTGGACTCCGTGTTCATGCAGCCTAGCATAAGTTTCGCCTTCGGCTGGGATGTCGTCCAAGTCGATCCGCCAAGAATCCTTCAGAAAGACACATTTCTCCTCTTGGATATCGTAGGCAATCGACGTCCGAGTCCAGCGACCCGCAGGGATATCAGGTTGGGCATACAGTGCACAGATGATAAAGTCACTTTCATTTGTCTGTCGAGAAAGGTCCGAGATGGTGATGGTGAGGAGTGATGGCGCCTTCGCGAAGGGCTGCAACCATCGAATCTTGCGCCGTTCGGAACCACTGGTAGGGCGAACGGTGGGATCGTGGCCGCGAGCTGCGTGCGTTGCATCATTGAAGCGAACGAGGAAATCAAGAAGATGCGGCTCTCCATCATGGTAGATCGGCTCTGTGACGAGGGCACCGCCGCGATCCCATCGAATCAATCTTGCATACTCCTTGAAGACGAGGGCGGTGAAGAGATGTGTGTGGTATTGAGCACTCATCACCAAGGAAGCATATGAAGTAATCTGACCCGCTACCTGATGAGTGAGGGGAGTAGCAGTCATAAAGGGGTTCGAACAGATGACCCTTGTTTGGCCGGCGGGGGAATCGCGGGAATTCGTGGAATTGTTGGGATTGCCGGGATTGCCAGGATCAACTGGTGCTGGAGGTGCCGTAGATACTGGTTTAGATAAAAAAGGGTCTTGATCTGATGTAGTCTTGAATTCGATGAGACAGTCGACGGTAGATGAATCGAGCATGTCCTCGCGATCGGCGCGATATTCATACACGGAGCAATCAGGTTGGCATCAGAAAGGGAAGTGTGAGTTCGGCGCCTGGTCATTCAAGCGGGATGTATTGACCAGAGATAAGTTTGGGAGGTATGGAGAAACAACATCTATCTGAAAAAAAAATCAGTCTCACAAAGTAGGGAATGCGTGAGGACGTACAAAGGGTTTATACATGTCGGCTTCACTAGTTGCGTTTTTCAGCGCAGAGAACATGTCCTTGCTGGAGGTGGTACCAGCACAGTTGACCTTGCCATTGAATAGGGGTAAAAAAGAATCCAGGAAAGTCATGATTGGGACCAGGCCAAGAAAGTAAGGGCACATCTCATTTGCCAACCATATAAAGGCATTCCCTCTATCCTCAAACTTTGGATCAAACCGATTAGTAGTGGTGTTGCGCAGGTGTATTGGGGTGTCTGGTATCTGAGGAGGGCCTTGAGGGAGAGGGGGTGTTGTGGCCATGAATGCAAGTAGCTAGGGTGTAGCACAGGTACAGGTTAACCTGTGGTATTTTGGTCACAGGTTCCACAGGTACAGGTATGGTGTTAAAAAATCAGAACCTGTGTAAACCTGTACCTGTCTGCAGGTATACCTGCAGGTTCTGAAAGATGTCAAATTGCAACATATAACTTGTGAAAGTACTCACTTTTGCTTGGGCTCAACTACATAACTTTAACAAAAACACCAATAATGCTAATAGTTCAAATCACTCAATGGATACCACCAACAACAAGATGTAGGACAGTAGATATAGTACAGATATCTCAGTGTAGTAGCTACCCTTGTATCTAAAAAGTCATTTACTTTGTAAATTTAGGTATCTGCAATACAATATATCATGTTGTTAATACACCATGGGTTATTGACAATACCACAGGTTGAACCTGTACCTGTGAGACAGGTGCAGGTTACAGGTACAGGTTTCACAGGTACAGGTATGGTGTATTAGATTTTTACCTGTATCTCACCTGTGCTACACCCTACAAGTAGCATACAAAAGTGCGAGGAAAAGGTAGCGCAGAAATAGCCAATAGCCAGCTCAGCCATCTCAGCCAGCCTCAATTGGCATTAGCTGGCCCAGACACAGTCGACTAAAAATGGCAGATTGAGCCATATGCGGCTTGGCTCAGCTGGTAGTGTGGCCAACCGCGGCTTCGGCTTTAGCCGAAAATTAGCCGGAGCCACCGCAACACTAATGCAACCTAAAATAGATTGGGCAAGAGGATGGATCGATTCCTCTCAATTACCTATCGTGCTGCGAGCACCTGACGCCGCTAAAGCACGTTTCCTACCTCGACAAGTAAACCGACCATGCCCCGTATATCGGGATCAATATTACATTGGTCGAGTCACAATTCACACTGGAGTCCAAGACAATGTCGATCTGTCAAAAATCCCCGCGAGATATCATCGTCATGCAAAGGTCTTTAGTGAACAAGCATCTCAACGACTTCCACAACATACTGTATGGGATCATGCCATTGAATTACTTCCAGGGGCCCCAGCTATGTTACCCGGACGACTCTTACCCCTAACTCAAGAAGAAATAAAAGAAACCTACAAATTTGTGGCTGAACATCTTAAAAGAGGCACAATTCAGCCAGGTGTAGGACCATATTGCGCAAACTTCTTCTACATCAAAAAGAAGGATGGTAAACTACGCCCCATCCAAGACTACCATCCAGTCAATAAGTGGACCAAAAAGGATCGAAATGTATCCCCCCTGATCTCCCAAACCATTGACCGACTTAGTGGATGCACTCTATTCACTAAATTCGACATACGATGGGGATATAATAACATTCGAATCAAAGAAGGCGACAAATGGAAAGCTGCATTCCTCACTCCCGAAGGCCTATTCAAACCAACAGTTATGTTCTTTGGACTTACCAATTCTCCAGCTACTTTCCAAAGGATGATGAACACAATATTCCGACCGGAATTAGCACAACAATGGCTATCTATCTACATGGATGACATCCTAGTTCACACAAAACACCGTGAAGGAGAAACAGAGGAACAACATCGACAACGCCATGAAGAATATGTTCACATTGTTCTAGACCGACTAGAACAACATGACTTATACCTCAAACCTGAAAAATGTGAATTCGAACGTGATGAAATCGAATATCTTGGCGCCGTCATCGGAAAAGGGAGAGTAAAGATGGATCCAAAGAAGATAGAATTGGTCAAAAACTATCCAGCCCCCACTACACCAACTGAAGTCCGCAAGTTCTTAGGATTCACAGGATACTACCGATACTTCATACAAGGATACTCTAAAATAGCCAGACCTTTACTCGACCTCACAAAGAAAGCAGCAACATGGCACTGGGGAAAAGAACAACAAAAGGCATTTGAAAAGCTAAAGAATCAAATGTCGAAAGCCCCTGTACTTCATCAACCCGACTTCTCCAAACGATTCTACCTTCAATGCGACGCATCGGCATATGGCATGGGAGCCATACTCTCGCAGGAGGGAGAAAATGAATCACCCTCACTTCAAAAACGCGAAAAACCAGCACTTCACCCCATCGCCTACTACTCAGCTACCTTCACATCAGCAGAGCGCAATTATGATATCTACGAACGAGAACTACTCGCCATCATGAAAGCCCTAGCACATTGGAGACGATACCTTGGTTGGACGCAAGAACCATTCATCATTCAAACCGATCACGCCAACCTACAATACTGGAAATCCCCAAGAAACCTCAATCGTCGCACTGCTAGATGGCACGCAGACTTATTGGACTACGATTATATCATCGAATACATCCCCGGGAAAGACAACGTAGCAGCCGACGCTCTATCTAGACCCCCAGGACAAGATCATGGTCAAGATGATAATCAAAACGTGGTCATCTTTCCCCCGACACGTTGTAGAGCAGCTGACCTTCGAGAAAGCCCAAAACTTCCAATTCCCGAACACGATGATAGGATCAAGAAACTTCTGATGCGCCTCTATCATGATGACCTATCAGCTGGACATCCAGGCCGTGATGAAACCATCAGACAAATCCAAAAGAACTACACATGGCCACACATGAGACAATGGATCGAAGAATACATTAAGGGATGCGCAACTTGTCAACAAAACAAGAACCTGACCCACAAGAAATCCATCCCCTTATTCAAAATTGACACTACGCCCATGACATGCCCCTTCGAACAAATTGCAATGGATTTGATCACCGGACTACCTACTCATAAAGGACACGACGCAATTCTTACAATAGTCGATCATGGGTGCTCACGGGCTGCAATCTTCCTTCCTTGTTCAACAAAAATAATGGGCCCTGGTGTAGCCTCACTTTATCTGGAACATGTCTTCCCTTGGTTTGGACTCCCCTCTCAGATTATTAGTGATCACAACCCTCGCTTTACGTCTAGCTTTGCTAAAGGGCTTACTAAGAAACTTGGGATCTCGCAAAACATCTCCACTGCCTTCCATCCTCAAACTGATGGTCTATCAGAACGGAAAAATCAATGGATTGAACAATACCTCCGCACCATCACCTCAAATCATCCGGAAGAGTGGAGTGATTGGTTAACTCTCGCCACAGCAGTACACAATAACCGGGAAAATAGTACTCTGAAACAGACCCCAAATCAAGTTCTCTTTGGACACGATGCTCGCCTATTACCAGACCATATGACTTCCAGCGTCAATCAAACAGCTGAAGAACAACTTGAAGCGTTACGAAAAGGACAAAAGGCTACAACCCAATCAATCAATCAAATGGCTAGAACTTCCCCTATCACGATGCCACTGTTTCAGAAACACACCAAAGTCTGGCTCGACGGCAAAAATCTACGATTCCCTTATCAAAAGACAAAGCTCTTACCAAAACGCTACGGCCCCTTTGAAATCACGGAAGTGATTTCCCTGATAGTCTATCGCCTCGCGCTCCCTCCTAGCTGGAACATCCATAACGTCTTTCACGCGTCACTCCTTACCCCTTACGTCGAAACGGACTCCCACAGCCCCAATTACACAAGACCACCCCTGGACCTGATTGATAATGAAGAAGAATACGAAGTGGAGCAGATAAGAAGCCACCGATGTCATGGGCAGTCGCGAACGCTCCAATATCTTATCAAGTGGAAAGGATATCCTGAAAGCGACAACACCTGGGAACCCGCTACACAAGTTCATGCCCCACAGCTTGTCAAGGAATATCATAAGCGCCACCCCCTCTCAGCTATAAAAAGGCTCCAAGTTTCATTGGCAAAACTTCAGCTCCCCACTTCACAGTCTTCGTCCACTCCTCTATTCCAATCCACATCATGTCCAGCATTCGCGCTGTCTCACCCACTGTCTCCCAAACTCGCAACATCTCAGCCAGCCCATCCGTTCAATCTAGCAGCAGTTCAGAAAGTGACCTCGACCCGCGTGAAATCATGCTCATCGACGATGCAGCACCAGGAGTTGAAGAGGCACTCGCTCAATTCCGCCTTGAACAAGCTGAAAAGGTGGAACGTTATCGGTCAGCTCTCTCCTCGCCTGCACCCATCCCTGTTCCCCCGCGCACCGAGTGCACACTCCATCCCCCTCAAGTGGCCCTCCACCCTTTTTGCAAACATGGGCCCTCTTTGTCACCCGATGAGGTCGCTCAGGGGCGGCTCTCCCCGTCCACCACTCGCAATGTGCTCTCCTCCCACCATGCTGATAAGTTATCGCGACCTATGTTGGTCGCGATGTGCAAGGCCCTCGCCAACACCATCGACGGCCGACAAGAGCGCTTCGATAGCCAGCTCGCGCTCTTCAAAGAGAACATCGAAACTCTCGAGGTGGAGAACGCCTCCTACAAACGCAAATACGATGAAGTCCCGGTCGGCTACGAAGAGAACGACGGGCACATTACCCAGGAGATCCCCATCGGCAACGGGGTCTACCGTTTCCCGCGTTGGGTCAAGCGTCTCCCCAACAGCAAAGTTGCAATGCTTCACCAGGACGCCAGTCAAGACGAAGACCCCTACGTGGTCGACCTCCTCGCCCCCTACGATACTACGACCGAAGAACCCGCCGAACCCCTTGCCCCCTGGTTCCGTCGAACCATTATGGGTCCCACCGTCTCCTACCAAATCCTCCGTAATAAAGTGGAGGCCCTTTTCGACTGGGGACATCTGGCCGAAGTGGAGTGGCTCCGCAACATCGCCCAGCAACAGGTCATGTTGCGCAGTAGGATCAAAGAGTTGGAGGCGGATGCCGATGGGTTACGGATGCAGTGCAAAGCTTGCGAAGGTAGGCTTTCCCTGGCCCGCACGCAGCAAAAGGTCGGGCACCTGGAAGGGCGATATATGCCCTACCCAGCGACCCGTCCTGGTGGATGGCGTTGCACCAAGAAGCCTCAGTTCTCGCAGGGGCTCGACAACTAGCGGGAGGGTCATGTCACAGGTACGATGTTCGTGTACCGCATGATTGTATTTGTACATTACGACTCGGATTAGCTGATAAGGTTTGGATTGATCACGGACTGATAAGTCTAGTAGTACATATCCTAGCTATCAGTACCCCGTTTCATTTTTGTTACGCGTACCCCAGTTCTGTCTCGTCTTGCACGATTCCTTTTCCAGTTCGTACCCCAGATCCCCATGTACTAGTAGTGGCGCTCTCGGTTACCTATAAATAGCGCCTAGCGATATCAGGACTCACCAAGTTGAGTCTCCTGTCGCAATACAGTTGGCTTACCCCTTTTCTTGTTCCCTCTCTGAGTGGCAGCGCCTTTTCACTCTCTAAGGCGGCTTGCGGTAACTCTACTCATTCATAAGCTCTGGAGTACCTCCTTGGTTGGCAGTACGGTCATCATCGTGACCTAGGCCTCTATACCATTTGCTGTGTATTCCTCGTCTCTCATCCCAACCGACCTTCCTATCTACGCTTTCGAGTCTTAGTGTCCGATCGTCCAATACTCGTACCACAACTATGTGGACGAATCCCTTGGCGGTGACACCAGATCTCCTTGTACTAGTAGTGGCGTTCCCGGATGTCTATAAATAGCGTCTTGCAATATCAGGACTCACCAAGTTGAGTCTCCTGTCACAATACAGTTGACTTATCCCCTTTTCTCTCTCTTTGAGTGGCAGCACCTTTCATTCTCTAAGGCAGCGTGCGGTAACTCATCAGATCTCCACTCTGGAATACCTACTTGGTTGGCAGTACGGTCATCATCATAACCTTGGCCTCTACACCATTTGTTGTGTATTCCTTGTCTCTCATCCAAACCAACCAGCATTCCTACGCTTCCAAGTCTTAGTGTCACGTACCCCAATACTTGTACCACAGTTACATGGACAAATCCCTTGGCAGTGATATCAGTTGCAGCAAAGTGAGTCACATGCTGACAAATCGTTTCGTTTTGTTTAGCAAACAACTGACATGTTCACATTGCGTTCGTTTTTTCAGCCCACTCTTTTTATCCCAGTTGTGGCAACAACAGAGACACCCTACTCACTCACCCCTTATTCAGAAACAATCAAATCACTACTGCTGGCAATAGTGATGTCGAAAGCGAGGACAAGTGGTTCACTGGGCCAGGCCTAGATGGGCTGGCTACCCATCAGTCTGAAGCAAATAGTGTGTCTATAATGATGACAAAAACGAGTGTACAAGAGGGTCAACCTCAGATGTGCACTGTAAGCACAATGTCTGAGGTGACGAAAGTCAACTAACTACCATGTATAGTACTAGTTACCAAATAGTACCAAATATGAATTAATTACCTGAATGTAACTGTACTTAACCGTCCTAGCTGGCACAACACAAGTCCAGCACTATTAATGACACATGGCTCGCTCCGCGGCCACTTTCTACACTCCCCCTCATTTCTCAGACAGTCCAGGGGGTGGCCAGAAATGTTTCCTATATGAAAGAGGGCCGCCCGCGCGTTTTGTTTGATGTTTTCTGGGGGGTTGTGGCCAGCGCGCAGGCCCGGGACGCGTGTGACACGCGTGTGACGGAGCGTGACCGTTTCGATCGAGGTCGCGTGTGCGCCTCCTCCTGGTCCTCTCCAACTCGATAGGCACGCGCTCGGCCTCAAAGTGACAACTGCGGCGATAACTCGCGAACCAAGAAGACAGGGGACATGGGGAAAGGTAGGTGGCCATCCTCATTGATGGTGCTAATGAACTGACTTGATTTCCGAGCCTCAAGTCCTGTCTTGTGTGGCAGTCGATGCTGCCCGTCGCGTCCGCTCTCCCGGCCTCAAAAGGCCTCGTTGATTTGTGTGCCGCCTTCCGTGGCGGCTTCCCCTTGGGCTTGCAAGTGCCCATGGCCTTCAGGGTGGCCAGCCTGCGCTCCAGTGGCGCCTTTCGCAGCGGCAAGGCAGGACTTGCGGGGCGATCGATAACGCCTGCTGCGTTTGCTCGTTCGGCCTCAAAAGGCCTCGTTGCCCTGTGCCTCGCCTTCCAAGGCGGTTTCTTCTTGGGCTGGCAAGTGCCCATTGACTCCACAGTGGTCGGCGCGCGCTCTGGCGGCGTGTCTCGTGGTGGCAGGGCTCGCTGGCTCGCGCCCACTCTCGATGGTTGTGGCGGCTCGAGCGTTTGCTCGCCGTCCCTTGGGCATACTTGTGGCCCCAAGGCGTCCTCGCCTTCTCGCCTGGTGGGTATGGCTCGCAGCGGCAGTAGCTGTGCCTCGAGCATCGGCTCGCGCTCGTTCGGGTCAAGTCGCCGTGCCTTGTTGCGCGTGCGCTCACCCTCTCGTGTCGGCAGGGCACGCTCGGCTGCGCGTTCCCTCGGTGATGGCGGTGGCTCGAGCGTTCGCTCGCTGTCTGTCGAGCCGGATTGCGGCGCCATGTGGTGGCCAGTCGGGTACCCACTGGGCAGCGCCCTGCGCATGCGCTTGCCCTCTTGCGGCACCGTATCGCGCTTGTGCCTGCCTCTGGGTGTTTTGGGCTTGCGCTCATGCTCGGCTGTGTCTCTGTGCGGTGCTGTATCGAGCCCGCGCTCGTCCTCGCCTCCTGCCCTAGATGCCAACGCCTCGGGCTCTGCGGCTGTGGCTCTCTTAGCCACACCAATGGGTTCGACGCCGGCGGTGTCCACGGTGGGGGCAGGTGCGACCTTCGCGGTCGCCGGGACTCCCCCTGACTTGTGCACCTCAGCGTGCGCCGGTTCCCTCGCCTCAGCCTCAGCATTTGCGGTCGCACCAGCAAGTCCAAGGGTGCCAAGATCTCCAGGGAGCCAAGGTAGGTCTCCGGGTACTGACGACGCTCCCCCTGCTTCTTCTAGGTCTTCTGCGACGCAATCGGGCAGCTTTAGGACTTCAAGACAGGGATCGGCGCGGGCTAGCCTTCTGCCACGCGGGACTTTGCTCGCGACGGTATCGGACGGCGACGGAGCAACAAGGAAAAAGGAAAATTTTTGAGGGGTACAATGGGCGGCATTCTGCTCGCTCCTTTCAAACGGTAAGCCGGATTTTTTCTCCCCCTCGAGCAGTACTGACGCCTTTGTACAGGCATCCGAGTCGGCGGTGACAGTGCCCAATTCGGGCCAAGGTTCCGGACGCGCGCGCTCCCCCTCATCAACGACAGGCTTCCGCGCCTGGCATGCGCGGACGGGAGCCTTCGGGATGACAACAAAATGCTCCAAACTGGTGGAGCCCAGCGGTTTCAGGTCCGGGAGATCGGGCGGGCGCCTGTGCGGAATTCTGAGGGTTGCCATGCCCTCGAGTCCATGCGCCTGCGACTGGCCGTTGTGCCACGTCGCGCGCGGCAAGTGCTTGCCCCGGAGCGAGTCCGTCGGCCCTCTCACATCAGTGGGGCGGATCTGCTCGGGCTCGAGCTTGTCTGGGGGTTCTGCGGCCTCGTCTGGCGGCGGCGGGTCATGTGGTGGCGGCGCCAAGTATGCGCGGCCTGCTGACTCTGGAATGGCCGGCGTCCCTGTGTTGACGACCGGCGAGCACTGCATCCAAGCAGCCTCGGGAACGGTTCGTGATGGCAGTGATGGAAGGGTAAGGCTTTCTTCTTTCTTGAGCATGGTGAGGTAGCTGACCCCGGGACTTTGCAGCTCGACACGAGGACTGCTTTCCTCTTCGACGCTTTCGATTTCCTCGGCGGCCTCTCCTTCCTCCATCTCCTCCAGCAATAGCCAGTCATTTGGCTCGTCCTCCCTCGCGCCCATCAAGACTTTGACATCGTATTTGTGCTCTGTGCCTGCAAGATGCACAGCAGCGTCTGCGTTCGGGTCACCTGGTTTCAAGTCTGGCTCCGCACTGATAGCATGTACGCGGGCGACTTCTTCAAGGGGATCCTCCTCACCAAGGATCGGGTTTGGTTCCGCGATGACCGATTGCATGTGAACCTGGGGGCTGGAGCGTCCTTTGTGGCCTCGAGGCAGGCCCCACTCTGTGTCGCCATCGTGCGCGTGAGTGGCCTCTTCCTCGGCCATCCAAATACTCCCCCCCTCGAGGACAACATAGGACTCAGCGTGGCCAGCGACCAGGGGCACTGTTTCGGGCTGCCCAGCTGCGCCCGATGGCTCTTCTGCGGCAGGGGCTGTCGCCGTTCCCTTCAGGGCGCGACACTCCTGGGCTCGGTGGCCCTCCTCTCCGCATCGGTGGCAGTTTCCCCTGTGTCGTCTCCTTCCGCTCTTGGGTCCTGTGGGTTGTTCTTCCCCCTTCTTCTGCTTCTTCCCTCCCTGCGCTTGCTGACTCTCCTCCTTAGAATAGTCCTTGACAAGTCGTTCCCAGCGCGCCCTTGCAGTTGGGCATGCGCTCAGTCGGAGAAATGTCGAATCAGGGAGCCTCTGGGACAGCAAGTAACATGATACAACATCTTCATGTTCCCAGGCCTTCGTGGCTTCTTCTTCCTCCCTCGTCGGCGCGTCGACATTGTTCGGAATGGGGCGCGCGCTCGTGCCATCGAAGTAGCCCCAACATTGGGCAAGTCGCATGGCTTCAGGGAAGCGCGTGGCGAATTCGGGCCAGTTGGTACCATCAGAAAGGAGGTAGGGAACAGGGATAGGGATGCAGTCCATAGAAGTAGTAGACATCTTGTATTCGTTTTCGGTGCAGCAAGTAATGACAGTTGTTAGGCTTTCTCAGGGCCCATAACCTGAAGCAAATAGTGTGTCTATAATGATGACAAAAACAAGTGTACAAGAGGGTCAACCTCAGATGTGCACTGTAAGCACAATGTCTTTGTATTAGGGATGTATACTACTCACCTCAGATGTGCACTGTAAGCACAATGTCTGAGGCGACGAAAGTCAACTAACTACCATGTATAGTACTAGTTACCAAATAGTACCAAATATGAATTAATTACCTGAATGTAACTGTACTTAACCGTCCTAGCTGGCACAACACAAGTCCAGCACTATTAATGACACATGGCTCGCTCCGCGGCCACTTTCTACACAGTCATCAAGAGCTGCAGAGGCTCTGGCAATCAAGGTGCAGTTTCAACATTCTTATAGCTGTCCAACTCAAGAAGATGATCATGTAGAGACCATCATGGCAGGGTTCTGCCACACTTTCTGGGCCCTCTGTGTTGTTTTCTGGGACACCCAGCCCTTCCACCTCAATGCCCAGTCACACCGTCGCAAGGCCTAGTCCTTCCACCTCAATTCCCAGTCATTCTGTCTCAGTGCTCAGCCCTTTGATTTCTAGTTCTTCTGCCTCAGTGCCCGGTCATTCCACCTCAATGCCAAGCCTCACCTCAATGCCTGGTTTGCCTTTCTCGACGCTCGGTCCTTCCGCCTTGAAGAATGTTGTGAGGCACCTCATACTGTTCTTCCACTCCTAGGCCAGAAACTGATTGCCCTGCCTCTCTAGACATGCAATGCATGGCTCCACAGCCGAACTCAAGTGGATGACACCAGCACTGTGCGAGTGGACAACGGGAGCAATGCCATAGACACTGCTTGTGCTCCTGCATCACCACAATCTCTGTGGCCAGCCAAAACCAATCTGGTGTTTGCGTCGGGTTCCAACAGGGTGATGATGATGCAACAGTGTCTGCTGATTTGTGTTATCTAGTGTTGGGGAAGTTTGGTTTGTGCCTGAAACCACTTAGTGAAATGAAGGTAAAGATCTGATCCAATTGCTTAGCAAATTTAGGGTTATGGTCTCCTATATCCAGAGATAATGTCCCTAAATTTGCTAAGCAATTGAATTTGATCTTTACCTTCATTTCACTAAGTGGTTTCAGGCACAAACCAAACTTCCCCAACACTAGTGTTATCATCCAGGATGGGATCGAGAATCTTCGAGCCAATCTTTTATTCAAACGTGGATTCCCTGACATGCACAGTTCTGTAGTATATACAAAGCATTCTCTTCTAACTGCTGCCAGGTCACACTACCCGGGAGCTTTGTTTATCCATAGACGCCTCCTGAATGATGAAGAATATATAGGACATTTGATTCCCCTGGTATGTTTTAGGGTTCTCACGATGATCTTTACTAATGCTATTAACAGCTGCGTGCTTGGATTCCACTTTTCTGGAGTGAAATCAAAGAGCAGTGCAGTGCTCTGGTTTTGCCAGAGTTCTTGGCCATGGACACAGCTCAAGTCATACAAGATATCAACAAGCAATTATTTGATTATAACTACACATTCCCATCAATGACCAGTGTAAGTTTTTTTTTTCGAGTCGTGTAATATCTGATGGGTTGTGCAAAAGGTTGTGGCACATTTGCACCCATACTGCAACCAGCAGATCATTACAGTGATCCGTGACTTGTATTTCATGGGTGGTGTCACCTCATTTGCACATCACTTCGATCACCTTTTCCCAAGTCATCAACACTACAATGGGACAACAATGCGTGAAGTTCCTATTCCGATGGTTGCATTAGTAGCAACTGCAGTAAGTTGTTTCATTTATGCACTGTCAAAGGTTATGCTAACTAGATCTCAGCTCTATGCTGCACTGTATGAGTGGCATACAGGTATCCAACAAGCTCAAGAGTTCTCAAGTACTGCATTCCTTGATGTGTATGATGGTAATGTCGGCACGATGAATCATCTACAGAAGGATCACAACAATGCATTCCATCTGATGATGGCAGACATCTATACCAAAGTGAGGTGAGTTGAATTTGTCTTGATTTGTTGTGATTGTTTACTTATATATGTTTTTGCAGTTCTGCTGGTGGAACTACAGTCCCTATTGCACAACTGAATGTTAATAAACTTGATGGATGAGTTTGGACTCTCTTGGTTTGATAATCTGACATGACATTATTTCCTTCTCCTATCTTTCCCAAAGCTAGTTAACCAACACATATACCCTTTTTCTGGACTGCTTAATTGCTATCTCCCTCACATCATTCATTACTCACCATTTCTATAACTTGGCATATATTGCCTTAATTGTTAGTTTTACCTTTGTGGTAGCCATGTGGTAGTGTAGCATAACCTGCCTGAGTGCAGTGGCAATTATCATTAATTATGAAAAATTAGTCATGAGTGTCGTGTGAAATTATCATTAATTACAAAAAATTAGTTCCAAATGTAGTGTGACAATTATTGCACATTATGTCTGATTATTGCACATTATGCCTAATTACTTCAGATAATAATGAATAAATTAGGGGGGGGTTAGCTAGCGAACGATAATCTAGCGAGCGATAATTTTCGCTAGCGACCATAATTTATGCTCGCTAGCGAAAATTATCAGGTTGTGTTTTCTCTGATGTGGCATATCGTGTGCCTGAGTCACTAAATCTCATCACTGGGGCTTTGGAGACCGTAAGCATCACAAACAATGTTGGCAGTTCTCCGTATGCGTACTGGTTCGCGAGTTTCGAAGCGTCTATCTTGGGTCAGCCGAAGCAGGGGAAATGGGATGACCTGGCTGGCACCAGCGATGAGGTTCGAAAGAGTGTTGGTACTGAATGTAGTACCAATGAATACGCAGTACGTGTCCTTCGGCTTCAACAGTGTCCCTCTTGCCCTCATCAATTCCATTCATAGCTGAAAAACCTCTTCCTCGTCAATGCCATTCTCGAGAACTTGGACGACTTTGATTTTCGCATTCACCACCTTTGTCAGATGGCTGCGGCTGGTTTGTGTCAGGTCATAGATCTATGTCGCGGCTTCAACTTTGAGCAGCTCAACATGCAGCTTGATAAACTGCAAGTAACGATCGAATCCGATGTAAAGGTATTGTGTTCGCGGCTGGACCCTGGGATTATAAGTAACATGACTAACATTGAGGGCGTCAACGACGCACTCAACTTCCAGACGCATAGTACGAAGGAAAATGATGGTCTCCTATCTATACATGATCTCCAATCCGAGACGAATGCACCCGAGGATGAGGTGACAAACGGCGGCGATGGCTCCGTTAGTGCTCTCAAAAGCAAGATCGCTAGGCTGGAGGAGAAGCTCCAAATCTCGCACGAGACCACTGCTCGCTTACGATCACAATTGGTGACACAGAAGTCGGTCTACGAGGAACAAATTACCCAGCTGAAGGCACAGAAGTTGGACTACGAGGAGCGAATTACACAGCTGGAGGCTCAGTTGGAGGCTCAGAGGTCGGAGTAAGAGGGTTAACCTTAATCAGCTGGAGGCACAGAAATCAGACTACGAAGACCAAATTACACGAAATATGGCGTTTTTCTAGGCGTTCAAAGAGTTGGCCTGGATTATGTGGGCAAGATACAGGACATCACCAGCACCATAGATCGCATGACCCTCGTTGTGACGTCGTAGAAGAGGAGTAAGACAATCGACATTCGGTACGTGCAAGGAGAAACGTGAGAGCCAAGATGACGACGAGACCCAACTTGATGATGATCTACGTGCTATACTCTTGAAGAGTCCGAGCTTCGATAACAATACAACGCCAAGAGGAGCCACCGCAATTTATGGATACCGATTCGGCAGATATTAAAAGGGACAGATACAACTATAATCGGCTGTGGGTGAGCTGCGTTGAGATTTCTCATTTCTCATGCAATACTGACTCGTAATAGTATGCGCCGAGACGTGGTATTGTTGCCTTTCCAAGAAGTATCAACAGATCCGCATCCCAAAGATTGCCCCTTGCAGAATGGCTCAACAAGAACATTGCATCTAAACGTGATCAAACGTCATCGGTAAATGACCAGTTGTCTCAAGACCGGCCGGCGCCACCCGAGGTAGCTGAAGACATAGCAGTGCCTCCATCTCCGCTGTCATCCTTGCCAGTATTACCCGACACATAGAGTGTAAGATCGGCGTCGCCTGCGAGCACGAAACCACTCGTAGATGGGGGTTCGGTGGCACAGGGATGATCCACGCGAGCAACACGTCTCACCTCATACTCCTTTCACCTGGTTTCTATGCCCCCTCTGTTTGTTCCCTGTTCGCACAGTCGTTCGTATGATTACTCTCAGATTCAATGTACTCGGACAGCCTACCGTAGATACAGAAAGGCTCATGGGTATAAATTGATCTCAATGAATTTCTAACCCAGGCTTATCAACTTCAGTCACAATGCTTCAACTTGCGGGTTAATATACTCGTCGCGCATCGTCTCAATCAGTTTACTGCGTATTCTAGGTACAATGTCCAGTATCCTGTATGTATATCCGAGTCCGTAGTTGGTTGAAGCTATATAGCTCACTCCATTTGATGTCTCAGGGTGTCGACTAGACTTGCTGCTCATTGGTGTGTGTTACACCAGAACATCGAGACGGCCGTATCTAATCCAGATCGTCGCGACGACATTCGTTGCATGGCCTCTGCGTTCTTCTCTTTTATACCAGTACATCTCTAACATCTCTCGCCCTTGTCATCTATTTACCAGCAGAAGGTGCAGCCTGGCAAGGAGAAGGCGCAGCAGGAGCCCGCCGCATTCGTGATTTGATGGGAGTACTTGATGTTGCCTTTTTTTTTGGGGGGGGGGAGGAGGATGGGTTAACGAGTGTTTGTATGAGCTGAGTAGTCTGTATTTCAGAAAGACGATAGGTACAATTGAAGCCCACCAATGGCATGTAAAGGTGGGGGAGGAGGACCATAGTATCTGAGAATCGAGCAACATACCTTAAGCCCCGGTAACACGATCCTCCTGAACCACATGTACCCCACAAATTCCATTTCTAGCAAGTCTTCGATGTAAGTTCTTCTGTTGCAGGATGACCCCTTCCAGAAACATGTTTGCATACGTGGCATACGCTTGGCGACAGCCAAGGCCTTGAGGACACGCGGATTCTTATCGATGATGCCATGGCGTCTACATGATCCTTGAGGAAATTGAGGAATCCCTAGACTCTGTAAAATGCATCCTTTCCGTAGTGCAACTTTCCTGAAGCCTTTCTGGTCGCCCCATGCACTTAACTCGTTTCATGTAGGAGTATAGCAGAAATGAAGGCCAGCCGGGCTGGGGCCTGAGGGATTGGACATGACGCGTGACGGACGGACGGCACGGACAACACGAACCATATTATAAGACCGGCCCGGCCTTTGCAGTTCGCCTGCTGCGGCGCCACATTTATGATCAGTGTGCCGCATCATTACTTCCGACGACACTAATGGAGGGGATGAGGTTGCAACCATCAGCGCCGCGAAAATTTCTGCCACACTGCCGCCACATGACAGCACAGCAACATCAGCAACCCGTCCATATGCTTTTTTGTACTTATTTGCCTTTTTAAAGAAAACAAGCACAAATTCAGAAAGTAGTGAGCTCCTTGTCACAAGGAAAATCACTACTTGTTTTAGCAAAATCTACCTATTTACCATGCTTTTCTGCAGTGTAGTGATACTTTCTAATGTTTACAGTACTGCCAATATAACAGTATAATGAGCAGGTACTACAGTGAATACTTGTCTGAACTAGATGTTCCATTTCATAGTCCCCTTTGTACTTTTTGGAGTGAATTTGCTTGCAAAAGTAGATGTACTTTTAAGAGCAGTTCAGAATTGGGTCTGACAAGTAAATGATATTCCTTTTTGGGCTTTTTTATAAAAAAGGCAAAAAAGTACAAAAAAGCACAAAAAAGCATTTGGACCTGTTGCTGATGAAGCACAGAAACCGGATAACGCTTTCCTTGTCTCACCGAGGATATTTATCCTCTTCCTGCCTCTTTCTCTTATGACCTCCAGGCTCTCTCCCTAACAGCCTTGGCTGCATATAACGGCCATCGCGGCCAAACGACAAAGGCGAAGATAACTGCACGATGCGAGCCTTCCAGTCTGGCCGGGGGTATACCCTGATATCTCCCTCATCTGTCATTAGCCGTCATGGTCCAGCGGCGGTCGCAAACGATACACCAAACGCGGGCCCCTCCAACCCTACGCGTACCACCAATGACATTGAACCCAGCCTTTACGCCACTCTGCGTGTCAAAGCGCAATACGAGCGTGCGCACGCTGCGATCGCTACTACTAGTGCATCCGGTTCGCGTACCAGCTCCCCGTTGATGGTAGATGACACCTCTACCTTGCTCAGTATATTGACAGACACGACAACAAACGAGCAACCAAACCCACTCTTGTCTTTTGTTTCCCGCAAGCTTCGTAAGATCGGAAGCTCCTCACGACGGCGAAGGCCCTCTATTCGCGACTCTTCTCGTGCCCTCCTTCCCATTGCACCTACCCCATCATTCGTTATACCGTCTTCAGCTACGCCTTCAGACCACCCCTCTTTACCATACATACCCCAAACAGAAATCAATTCCTCGCATAGACACCCCCATAGTCCTCATCTCCACAGACAGAGGGTCATAGACGATCCCAACTTCCCCAGGCCGGACGATGGGGAAATTGAGGCCGTATTCCAAAATACCGCAAGAAAGCGCGACTTGCCTATCTTTCCGCCTTTCACATTCGAGCAAAGCTCGAACATAGTGGAAAGTGACGAGAGATTGCGATGGAAAGACGAAAAGGCAAGGGAAGAACAGGCCAAGAAGGTTCCTGAACAGAGCCGCACTGGCATGGTCAAAGAAAGGTCTCCGGAGTGGTATCTGATAAAGTTCATGGAGAGGTCGATAACTCCAAAGGACACTTCCGGTCTCCTTGTGTCCTTAAGGGGTCATGAGGTGGGGTGCGTTTAACACTATTTTTCGTCCTTCCTACGCATACCCAATGAATTTACTTCGTGTTGACGTCAGATGGCTCCAGAAGTTCATTTCAATGCAAGGAACGCTGGTACTCACGCAGTTTATCTCACACCTTAGCCGCAAGGGGAAGCAGAGGTTTGTCCTACCTACCTGACACCTCTTTATATGCTCACTGATCCCCAAGGATAGAAGCTGACCATCAGCTAGAATACGCGACCCTTTGTTGTCTAAAGCAGATACTCAATTCTTGGGTATGTCATGTCTTAGAGTATATCACTGCACCTCGCTTGACTGTCTTGCACCAGCCTGCCACACAGGATGCTCTTACTCACAGCCTCTTTATTTCGCAAATTGCGTTTTCTCTGAGTTCACCTCACTTGGCTCCTAGAAAGCTTATCGTCGAAATCTTGGCTTTCCTGGTATATCGTGTTCCCGAGTCACTAAATTTAGTCACTGGGGCGCTGGAGGCCGTCAGCACAGAAAACAATGTTGGCAACTCACCGTATGCATACTGGTTCGCGAGTTTCGAAAGGCCTCTCTCACAGCACATAAAATTGGGTGGCGTAGTTGACGCTAGAGGGGAGTTTCGAAAGAATGCCACCATTGAAAGTAATATCAACGAATACGCTGTATGTGTCCTTCGAGTTCAACCGTGCCTTTCTTCCCCTTATCAACTCGATTCATAGTTAAACAACCTCCTCCTCGTCAATGCCATTCTTGAGAACTCGGATGGCTTGGACCTTCGCATGTACCATCACAGGCAGATGATCGCTGCTGGCTTGCGTCGGGTTATAGACCTATGTCGCAGCTTCGATTTTGAGCCACTCAAGATTCAGCTGGACCGACTGCAAAGAACAATCGAATCTAATGGGAAGGGATCCCGCGAGCGTCTGGACCCTGAGAGTTTAAAAGATGAGGGTATCGACGACGCAATCAAACCTCGGACGCGTGGCATGAATACTCATGACTATCCCCTATCCACTCAATTTGAGGATGCACTCGATCATGAGAGTAAGGTGACAAACGGCGGCGACGGCCTTGTTGGCCTTCTTAAAGGCAAGATTGCTAGGCTGGAGGAGAAGCTCCAATTCTCGCGCGAGACCACCGATCGATTACAGGCACAATTAGAGGCACAGGAGTCGGACTACGAGGAAGAAATTTCACAGTTGGAGGCACTGATGATGACGCAGAAGCTTCGCTACGAGGATCAAATTACGCAGCTGGAGGCACGGTTGAAGGTACAGAAGTCGGGCTACGAGGATCAAATTCCACAGTTTGAGACGCAAGACATGGCGTCATTCTAGATGCCCAAAGAGCCCGGCGCGGACGATGCTGACAAGATGTTGGGTAATAAAGGCGCATGAAGAAGACAAGACAATCGACACTCTTGGGCACCGCGCACGTTCTTGTGTCGGAAGAGGGAAAATGGGGATCAAGGTGGCGACGAGGGCTAGCCTGACGATGGTCCAGATACCTCTCTGGGAAAGGCCAAGCTTAAGCGAGGACACCATGCTAGGAGGAGTCACAAGTTTGTGAGAGCAGCTTGAGGGACGAAACATCGTAGTTCATGGATGCTAGATACTAAATAGCGGATCCAATAACAACTGGCCACCAGCGTGATGATTGTGTGCTGTTTTAGTAGTTCTCATTCCTTATGCCATACTGACGCGAAATAGTAGTACGCACTGGGACATGACAGGGCACGGGTGGTGCAGTGGGTGCAGCGGGGGTGGCTCCCAAAGCTGCGGGTTCGAAACCTCAC
>QFEY01001116.1:0-28322 GCA_003316435.1 Russula virescens
GCTCGTCTTGGGCTGTCACGTCTGCACCGCGCTCTAGAAGAACAAGGGCAACTTGGGTATGTCCCCCTCGCAATGCTAGGTGCAGTGGCGTCGACTTATGGTCGTTCTGGGCAGACGCATCTACACCACACTTGAGAAGGATGAGGACGACTTGAAAATGTCCCCATCGTGAAGCCAGATGTAATGGAGTTGACCAGTCCAAGGCCCGACTAGTGGCATCCGCTCTGAGCTCTAAAAGGGCATGAACAACACTCTCGTGTCCCCCTCGTGCTGCACAATGTAACGGAGTCCAGCCATGCTCATCTCTGGCCGACTCATCTGCGCCGCTATCGAGGAGGGCACGAATGACCCTTATATGTCCCCCCCGCGAAGCCAGATGTAACGGAGTTGATCCATGCCTGTCTCTGAATTCCGCGTTTGCACCATGCTCGAGGAGGACTTGAACGACTTCCCAATGCCCCCCGACAGATGCAAGGTGTAATGCGGTCCACCCGCGGTCGTTCTGAGCTGTTGCATCTGCGCCGCCTTCAAGGAGGATGCGCGCAACATGCACGTGTCCCCCGAACGATGCCACATGTAGGGGAGTCCACCCATGCTCGTCCTGTGTTGTCGCATCTGCAAAGTTTTTGAGAAGGATAAGTGCTGCTTCCACATGGCCCCCTAGTGAGGCACAATGTAAGGGTGTGCGGAAATCGGCTGCTTGCGCTGATGCATGTGCACCATGCTCAAGAAGGCTAAGAACGAGTTCTGCATACCCCACTCGTGAAGCTACATGGAGAGGTGTCCAGCCATGCTCAGTCTGGGCCATCGTATCCGCCCCACTCTTGAGAAGGATAAGGGCGACTTGCAGATGGCCCCATCGTGATGCCAAATGCAGCGGAGTTGAACCGTCCGTGGCCAAGGCGGTCGCACCCACACCTCGCTTAAGAAGGACTCGGACAACTTGGACATGTCCCCCTCGCGCTGCACAGTGCAATGGAGTCCACCCGTGATTATCCTTGACTGTTGCATCTGCGCTAGTCTCGAGAAGTACAAGCACAACTTCCCAATGCCCCCATCGTGACGCCAGATGTAAAGGAGTTGACCCATTCTCGTTCCTTAGTGTCGCGTGCGCAGCGCGCTGGAGAAGGATGCGCGTGACTTGAACATGTCCGGCGAATGACGCCAGATGTAGCGGCGTCCAGTAATGCTCATTCTGTGCTGTTGCATCTACATCGTCCTCGAGAAGGACCCGTGTTAGTTGTGCATGTCCTCCAAAGGCTGCCATGTGTAAGGGTGTCCACCCGTGCTTGTTGTGAGCTGTTGCATCGACTCCGCGCTCGAGAAGGACAATTGTAACTTCCATATGTCCTTGTCGTGAGGCCAGATGTAACGGGGTCGATCCGTCCTTCGTTTGAGCTGTTGCGTCGGCGCCATGCTCGAGAAGGACAAGCGCGAGTCCCCAATGCCCCATAAACGATGCTATGTGTAAAGGCGTCGATCCATCCTTTGACAGAGCCGTCGTACCGGACCCACGCTCTAGAAGAATGCGCGCAACTTTAAGCTCCAAAAGTCCATCCGGTAGTAGCTGTTGCAATGGAGTATGAAAAGGGTACGTGGTCAAACTTGCTACGTTGGTGACTGGTGTCTCAGCGTTAAGAATGCCTTTATGAACGGGAAAAAAAATTGAGGGCCGCGGAATCCTGACAATATAAAGGGCTTACCACAAGACGTTCTACATTGCATTTTCCATATCTGTGGCGCGGGTCTCCCTATCCCTGCATCTCGCTGGAGAGTTCGAGGGACTGGATTAGTAAGATAGATAGTGGTAGATGAAATGCCCACATACACATGCGGCCATGAGAATCAAGTCATCATCATGGACAAGGGCCAAGTCACAGTCAGGTGCTTGCTATGTAGCCGCAGTTACAATCAAATATCCATATGATAGACGTGCGGATTACCCACTGTAATGATATATTCCAGGAGTATTTGAAGGGGATCCTGATACTTTTACAACGTCAATAAATTTAGAAATCCCGGATAAAAAAAACGTTACATTTGTATCGGCTGGGATACTTATGAGTTGCGTGTCAGCCTCAGGCTCATCTTCATCTGGGCTCGAATCAGGACCTGCTGCTCCTCGAAGCCTTGGTTGTAAACCCGGAAGACGAATGGGCCGAATGGCACGAAAGCCCCTAATAAATATGCACTGATCTTCAGGTAGGTTCTGATTACCTTGCGTCAGTAAGAGAGGTATAGGAAGACAGTAAAAAGTTAGAGTGCGTTCGGGAACGTTGTCGCGTTTTGAGATACCGGCCAAATAAATTTCTCGAAGAAATGTTGTCATGTGTGAGAAATTTTGCTGTTCGGGAACCGTTTCTATCTTTTTGAGTTTGTGTCTGAGTCGCGACAACCCCAGCCAACATGAAATACAGCTCTGGACGTTGATTTCACTTGAGATACTGTCTCTGTGACACTGCGTGACTGTTGTGCAATGCACAAACAGACAAGCACGTGACCCATAGGCTGGTCACACTTGTGCCTGTTGTGACAGTCCTCCTAGAAAGGAAATGTGGATTTTATTGGATAAAGGAGCGTTCGGTAACACAGATAATGAGAAAACTGAGAATACAATCTACCCTCCCCCAGATCATAATCCTGCACACGACATTGTCTTGTGCAATCTTTTGCCGAACGCACTCTTAGAAAACATACCCTTCCACTCGGGCCAAGATTCAAGGCTACTCCTCGAACATCCTCAGGCGGAAATCGCCATACTACATCGGAGACACCGGATACCCGAACCTCGAATGACACTTGCTCCTCCCCACTACCCTCTGGGAACGCAATATTTGTCCATGATCTCGCAAGATGACAACCCGTGACGAAAACAATCTCGGACATGGACGTAATGCCCAATCCAAGCCTCCGGGTGAAAGCAAACCAGTGATCGATATTCTTGACTATCCATTCGCCAAAATATCCTCGGGCCAGTGTATCCTGACGCAGGGCTGGCACAGGCAGGGATAAAATTGCACCAGTTCTTCTACATGAAAACGACACTTGTTCGGGATCTGGCCTGGTAAAGGACAGAGATTCAGTGGGGAACATGATTAAGTGAGAACAGATCTCAATTACCCTGCGGCAAATACCCCATTTTCGACGGACGCCACAACTTCTGCAGACAAGAAGTGGTTTGGACTGAGAGTACCCGTGTCGATATGGTCAATGCCGAGTTGTAGCGGCTCATGGTATTCCGGAACGCCAAAGTTTTGATGGGACGGGTGATCTTCGGGCAATAGGGCATTGAAGAGGCGGTGGAATTTACCCTCACGAATAAAACCGACATCGCCGACTTCAACGGGAGCAGGATGTAGTCTTCCGGGGCTTGGTTCCCAAAGGGGATGCCCATAGGCAGGATACTTGAGCGCGAGCGTCTGACGGAATATGTCGTAGTGGGCCATCAAGGTACCGATTGCCTCAACGACAAAATGAAAGTCAAGGAGTCAGGGATGCGGTAACAGGGCGTATTATATGCGGATAGTGATTACTATGCAATGCAACTCATCACTTAGGATCTCGGTTACAATGAGTCTTCCGAGCCGATCATTACGGTACCGCACGACGCCACCAATAAACGAGGCACATGGTTTTTTTCTCTACACCGCAATCAATTATATGTCAATTCCTCAAAAGTAACATTGTCCTTTTTATGTGGCCATTCCCCACACCGAGATCTAGGCTCCGAATCACGCTCTGATAAGCTAATAAGAATCATATTGTTGTCCCTCTTCATTGGCAAATCCATCAACACAGCTTAGGTAGTGTAGCTTTCTGATTTCTGACCGCAGCGCACGGATCTTAACTGTTTCGGATGGCCAATAATGTTCTTGTCTCAGAGTGAACTGGCTTGTCGCCAAACATAGCTTCCTGTATCAGGGGTGATGGTTTCAGGCTTAACATGTTCTCGAACCATTGGCGATGCTAGCGGTGCAAATGTTGGGTCCACCATGTGTACGTATGTCGAAGTCCGCATGTCAAATTGCCACTACTAGTAGTTCGTAGAGCGAGACCGTCACATACCCCCCACAAGGGCGCTGGGGCATGGGGAGCGATATGGCGTTGATAGTAAGACGTCGACGCGTAACAGTAAGACAGCGAACCTTAGGTTTCAATCCTCAGGTTAGTATTAGGTCAGTATTCCGCGACCAAGCGTAAGAAGGCAGCCTTCGAGGTCTCTTTCGCAAAAAAGTCTGATGTGAGGATGCGCAGCACGCAAGTCACATAGCTATGGGAGTCGGGAAGCAGTGCTGTGCTACGACTGGATAGGTGTAGCGCATAATGACATTCCGTGTGGGTCTATGTGCCAAAGCCATGGGAATGGCGGCGACAGAGCGAAAGTTACAAACAAATAAAAGAAGGCAAAGGACAAGACCGTGAAAAATTCCTCATCGGGTTTTAGACGGTTGGCGCTGGGGCACCTCGGATGAAGTTAAGCTTCCTCATGGGCCGCAGTTCTTAGTCAACATTTTAAAAGAGTGGGATATTTGAAAACCTTCCATTTGGTATATCACTAGAGCACAGCCTCCCCCGTCATTGAACATAAATCGGGGCCTTGGAAACAGAAGATAACACCTAATTTGACTAGCGGTAGGTACCTCGTTAGTCATCATCGGTTAGCCCATAGTCCTCGTGGGTCTGACGGATTGTTGTCTGTTTGTGAGCCGCAAGCTGCATATACGTATGCGCATGTTTGCGGTTGTGATAATTTTCTAGTGTAACATGCGCACCTTTCCGATGATTATCTATGTGAGCTAGGGGTTAGCATGAACAATCATTCAACAAGCAGATAGCGTACCTGTGTCGCATCCTTAGCCTCGTTGTAACGATGCAGGAGCTTGATGTGTCGCGAGACGATCTGCTGAGCGTCCACACCATCTCTAATAAACCAACATATTATGGGAAGCGTGTCCGAGATACGCCGCATATTTACCCTAATTCGTTCTGTAGCTTAACGACGTCTGCTTCGAGCTCTGCAATGCGTGCCTCTCGTTCCTAAGATAAACTATTTCGTCAGACTGCTGTAAGCGATTACTAGAGAGAAAAAAAAGATATACCTTTACAGATGTACGTGCATGCATCCTCGATTCTGAAGAGTTACTTGGCTGTATGCGTGTTAGTGTGAGGAGTGTGTGAGGAAGTTGTGAGGAGCGAATGCGGAGTTGAGCGAACCCCTCACGTGACCTGTCTTTTTTTCCGTAGCAACATGGCCATGCATTGGACACTGAGGGCGACTTGGTTTTTCTTGCAAGCTTATTAGCCAATACGGCAATTGATACCACTCGCAGGGCAATTGCGAGTTCAATAGCACGAAAAATTTTGAACGAGGAACGTTACTCCTGCTGGTTTACACCTCTAGAGTGGGAATGCTTGACCCTAGCACGTTCAGAAACACTAAAAGAGAGCGATATCACAAAGCGAGGTATGCCATGAAAGTGGGTAGACTTTGCTCCGTGATCATAGGGCGTGGGTGTAGAAATTGAGGCCTTAATGGGGTCTAGTGAGGGGTTATCCAGACAGACTCCAGACAGGCGATGGTTGTGCCGGACGGAGATGCGCGTGACAACAACTCCGCATCGCTTGCAATTCCCATGGAATCATGCCCACGGCGCCCTCTGCAACAGCCGTAGAAATCGTCCGACGCTCTCAGACTGCCTCTCCATCACCTCTCGCGCGGAATCCCGTCTCTCTCCGACTTTACAAAGTCCTCGGGGCAACTTTCGAAGATGAGGCAACGAGAGAGGCGCTCAGTACCCTTTCCGATCTCTACGCCCCCTCGGGATCCCCGGCTGTAGTCTCAAATGCGAAGGAAGACTCCTTAGTGCTTGACGGGGTCGAAGAGGTCGACACAGAGAGTATAAAGGACGTACCCAGCTTCTTGCGTGGAGCGCCACCTGGTGATACCGCGGCCAAGGCGCGGAAACACCTTCGGCGCGACATCGAGAGCAAAATGGAGGAGGGGAGCCTCAGGTTCCTAGCTGCATTCTCTGTGGTAGACCAAGTGCGCATCATATCCATACTATCCGACGTTCACGAAGCTCACTTGAGCCTACCTAGAAATTGGACGCCTTACAGACCCACATAACGGCCATGCGTGCGCAGTGCGACGAGGCACAGAGCCAGCTTCAATCGACGAACGAAGCATGCAAATCATTGATCGACCGCGCAGGGAGTTTGCGTGATGAGCGGTATGGTCCCTTTCTCTGCGCAAACTACGTCTCCCTGCTTACGCCGAGAATCGACAGACAACAAGTGAAGACGCGTCAATCGATCGTTGACCTTTTCCTCGCGCGCTTCACCCTTTCCGCCGACGAAGCCGATGCCCTCCATTCCCCCGAAGTTCCAATCGGTCCCACTTTCTTCGCCGCTATGGACCGCGCGCAGGCCATTCGAGAGGACTGTCGAGTCCTGATGGCTGGGGAGGAGAGCCCCTCAAAAGCTGGGTGCGTCTACTCTCCATTTACGCGCATGCTTTTCTCAATATCCTTACCCAATTCTCCTGGACAATAGACTCGACATCATGGCCGTGACCTCCACCCACCTTGAGAAGGCATGCGACAAACTGTTACGATGGTGTAGCGCCGAGTTTCGCAATATGGGGCGAGATGCCATTCTTGAAGTTCCCGACGAACTGAGCGAGGCAGTACGCCGCCTGCGCTCGCGTCCTGAGTTGCTTGCGTACGTCGCCCTGTCTCCCTCTCGATTCTTTCTTTCTACCTACCCGGACGCTCAGCGACGCCCTTACCATCCTCGCACAAACGCGCCAAACCGCGCTCCTCTCATCCTTCACAAGCGCCCTGACAACCGGCAGCCGCACGGGGGGCGCGAGCGCGCGGCCAATCGACCTACACGCGCACGACGCGCTGCGTTACATCGGCGACATGCTCGCATGGGTTCACCAGGCGATCGCAGCGGAGCGCGAGTTCCTCGAAGCGCTGCTCAGTGTCGACACGGGTACGCGTATGCCCGGTGCCGTGCGCGCACCCGCGCACATGGAGGACGAGTGGCTCGCCGAGCTCATGGACGCCGCAGTCGCCGGGCTCTGTGGCCCACTCCGTGCGCGTGTACTCCAGACGGTCCGTACGCAGGAGAGCGGACTGAATGCGTACAAGGTCGCGCGTCTCCTCCACTTTTACGCGCTGACTATGGCACGCACGCTCGGCGCGCGCGCATTGCTTGCCACCACGCTCAGAGAGTACGCCCTACCCCCCCCTTCCCTCCGATTTGTTTTAACGCTTAATTTCTAGGACGACCGCCGCATCCTACACGGTCTTCTTCGACGCCATCGCGGCACAGGGCCGCGCGCTCCTACGCGTCTCGCTCGACCCAACCGATACCGCACTCACACCTCCACAACCGCTTCTGACGCACGCTCAGGACCTGCGCGCGATCCTCTCTCTGCATGCCGCAGAAGTTGACGACGACGACGACGGAAACGATGGGGAAGCGGGCGGTGGAGGCAGCGATGACAGCGTGACGATTGAACGCGCGCTTGATGCGCTGGTCGACCCCGCCGTAAAGATGTGCATCGCTGCGGCAGAAGAGAAAGACGCGTTGCGCCGGCGCTACGTCGCAGAAGCAGCAAAGTCGACGGCGAAAGCGGCGACGACGATGTGGGACCGCCCCGTGTTCGTGCTCAACTGCCTTACGTACCTTGTCGACACGCTTGCACCGCATGCGTGCGCAGCGCGCAAGCGTGCAGAGCTGGATACCACCATCGAGGCGCGCGTTTTGGAGCTCATCGAGGATCATGTACGGTTTCCCAATCTTCTTCACTGTCGCTTCATCTTGCCACGATCTCATGCGAAACACCCCAATTTATAGTACGAGACTGTTCTGCGCGACTCGGGCCTACATGACGCCGTCAGGGCATGTGAACAAACCCCACGAGATGTACGTTCAAATTTCTCTTCCCTCCATCACTTACTAACCAACGAGCACCCAACCTCCCTGCCGACACCGACACCTACATCACGTCAACTCAGGAACCACTCGCGCACGTTCCAGCATGTGCGCCTCCCGCGCTCCGGGGCGCACTCTCCTCCTTTGCACACTGGCTCGCCTCGCTCGATGCAGTGCACGCCCCGCGACTTGCCGCGCTCACAGCGCCTGCCTTGCATGCGCGCGTCCACCACGCAGCCCAGCGGCGACTTGGGCATGCGTACGCGGCACTGTGTGCGCGTGTGCACGACCCCCGGTCAAGGTATGAGGCAGCGGCGACATTGCTGGGAGCAGAGCGCCCGTTCGGGAGCGTTGCGGCGCTGTGGCAGATATTCGGGATCGATGAGGAAAGTGGGGAAACAGAGATAACAAAATAACCCTCGGGGCGTGTTCTCAAATATTACTGACTTCCGTGGAGAAAAAATGGGTGTGAATATGATGCAACTCCATGCAATACGACAACATGACTTGCGGATTCAGTGAAGGACGCTGTTTACAACTAGCAGCGCGAGGGGTAGTGTAAATACGTAAATACGAAAAAGGGCGTGTCTATGGGGGCGGCCCGCCTCCCGCTTTTAATCCGTTGGCTTAGTAAGCATGAAACTGCCAACATCCGATCAGCACGTATGCTCGGGAACGAACCGGACAAGTCAACATACCTCTTCGCGCTCGCGTCCGCGCATGACTGGTGGCTCTGTTCCCTTATAGTAGATATCAGTCCAAAGGTCCTCGGCTCGCGGCACAGGCGAGGCTTTGGCCTCCTCAACAGCCTTGTCGACGATCTCCTTAGCCGATTTATCGATACTCTAAATTGGGCATTTGTCCGTTAAAGCGCGTATAAGAATGTCATAGGCATGTCGCTACTCGCCTTAAGGTCAGCCTCGGTTGCTACACCCCATTCTTCAATGTAGCGCTGTAGACTACGAATCGGGTCCTGCGTCGAACGCATACGCTGCACTTCCTCACGCGTACGATACGTTGTGCCAGGATCCGACATACTGTCCTCATTCTCAGTATTTTGCGTCTGTGTAAGGGTAGAAAATACGCACGAGTGGCCACCATAACGATACGTCACGAACTCGAGTAGAAGCGGGCCCTTACCCGAGATTACCCAATCACGCGCATGCTTGACTGCTTGAGCAGAAGCGATGATATCCATACCGTTCGCTTGAATACCGGGTATCTTGTCTCCACGGGTGAAATACTCGGTGTTGGACGAACTGCGCTCCGCAGAGGTGCCCATTCCGTATTTGTTGTTCTCACAAACAAACACGCAAGGAAGGTCCCAAAGTTTGGCCATATTGAAGGCCTCAAAGACCTGGCCCTGGTTGCTAGCGCCATCACCATAGAGGGCGAAAGTGGCGGACGGCTTCTCACGGTATTTCATAGCGAATGCAATTCCAGCACCGATGGGAACTTGAGCACCAACAATACCATTTCCGCCGAAGAAGCGTGGCGTGAAAATGTGCATAGATCCACCTTTTCCCTTGGACATGCCAACTTGTCGGCCGAGAAGCTCACCGATGACACCGGTGATAGTGCCACCACGAAGGACGGCAAAAGGATGACAGCGGTAGGCAGTGATAACCATATCTTCCTTGGTTATGGCAGACTCAAGACCGACTGAGACGGCTTCCTAGAAAACAGAACACAGGTGGAGTGATACGTCAGAGGTGACAAGCAGCGGAGAGACCGAGGGAGACCGAGGTAGAGCGCACCTGGCCAATTGCAAGATGGCAGAAACCACGGATGAGCTTGCTCTTGTATAGTGCATCAGCAGATTGTTCCATGCGGCGCATGATGACCATCTCCCTGTACATTTTGAGGAGACTATCTTTAGTGACCTCAACATCAAGGGCAGGGGTTTCAGTGTTATGTGCCCTAAAAGAGTCTTCATGAAGCTTGACAGAGAATGGTGTAGAGCCATCCTCTGGTATTGATTGGGTAAGTTGTGTCGCGTCACCCGAGGTCTGCAACGAACGGACAAGAGGCTTCTCGGTGGTGTAAGGGCCAAGTTGATATAAAATCAGTTTACTTGCTTACCGGATAACGCCCCGCAGGTTTTAGGGGAAGACGACAGCGAAGCTGAGCGAAGGAGGCCATGAGAGCAAGTGAGGAAGAAGAGATGAAGAGGTCAAGCAGATGACCGACACAGTCGCTCCTTCCTTTGGGGTCAATTCCTCCCACGCCGGCAAATCCCGTTCCAGTCCGCTCAGTCCGACTTCAGTTCCGATTACCTTGCCTCATCCGGTTTATCTCGTAACACGGACTTGACACCGGAGATTACTGCAATACAAAGCCGTTCCTTCTTGCAAGTGTGATAATACAAGTCAGGATGCGTGCGTATCAGCGACCCTCGGGGCAACATCGGTCATGTGATGCACTGTTTTGATTGGGGTACTCTAAGCGCGACGTTTTGCATAATTTACATCTTACGACTCAGATGGCCGACAGGATATACAGCAATACACTACCGTGAAAGGTGCAACCCTCTCTACAGTATTAATGTCTGTCCAAATATTTGTTCCCCCCCCCCCCCCTCCACCTCATTGCTACTCATGCGGTTAAACATCAACTTATTCGGAACCTGTCCGCGATGACGATACGTAATCCGGGGTTGCTACCTGGGTTGCTCCATGGCCTCAAGCCTCATCAATGACCACCAAGGCTGCCACATGGGCTAATGACGTGGGCCATGCTGTTTCTCATGTCAGTACTTTTCGTCATGAATTGCGCTCGCTCCGTCTATAGGCAGTCTGTACTTTTTTCTACCACTTTTCGGTGAGCTCTGTTCCCTACATCTCTGGAGCTGAAAGTACCACAAAAAATGGCCGGAGTCCGCATGTTGTTCCGCGCTCGATAGATCACGGAGAGGCACGATGTGTTCATTCCTCAGGCTTATATGACGCCACATCTAGCATCGGTTGACCCAGGCTGCGGGTTAGATGTCGAACGCAGTTCATAGATACTTCGAGCCATAACATTTTTTCAAACCAGCCTGGATCTTATTCACTGGTCCTGACGTTATAAACGGCCCCGCTGGCACGTGTCTCTCCGTAGGGGAAACTACACTATTATAATGGACTATCATCAGACACTCGAACAATTGTGTTCAACTCTCTACCGGTTTGCCCACCCATGTGCCCTGCTCAGCCCCCGCCACCTGCACCACGAAACCTGTCGGCCTGTGGTAACTCTGTGTCTGTTCGTTAGGGGAGAGTGAGAAACTCTAAGTCCTCAATAAGCGCAACGGCAAGGCCTGTATCTCAAGTGACGTGGGAAGGGATGGTCTTCAGCTGGTCGTAAATTGATTTTGAAAGGTTTGCGGTAATAACGACTTACGCAAATCACCAGCCGATGCATCCGTGGGGCCCACCCGCTACGAGTGACCGGTTTAGAGAGTGCAGCCGGATAAGACGACTGACTCCGTCACTCACATATACGATATCGCACACTGCCGTGCGGTACGGGGTCGTTTAGGTACGAGAATGTTTCACGACCTTTTTAGAGGACGTCTGCTTCGACTTATCCGAGTTCAGGAAGGGGTCTAGGTTCCATTCGTGCGCGATGTTCACGTCATTTACTGTGTCAATGAATGAGCCTGTGAGCGTAGCGAATGTGTATCGCAGTGACCGACCGAAGATAACGGGCGATGGTGGAGACCCTTGGACGCTTATTAGGATGGGATTGTGACAGCGAATGTAGGTACGGGTCAAGATCACAGACACGAGTAGGGTGGCCAAAAAAGTGGCAAGTTGGGCGTCCATCTCTATTTGCGAGTGGAGTAGGAGATAGGGTGATGCTTCGACTACGAATGTTGAAATAACCTATCTTTTAGCCTCTTCATTCGCAAGCAACAAGCGTGCCTGGCATCAGACATTGGTACGAATCTACGAGAGCACTTTTCAAGTGCATCTACGGGGTGATGAGATCTACGTTTGGGCTATTCTTTTGGAGAAAGGTGCAACGGCATAACCGAATGGAACAAGATCACTACATCCTCATATCTCATGAATCGTATTTTGTCATGGTGGTGGCCCGGAAATAAGCCCAAACTATGAGCCAGGGTTGGATACTAGGAGGGAGCTGCCATTGTATGAGACTATTTTCGAAAAGGGTGCTCAGAGGTCCTTATTGATTTTCGAAACCATGATCACAGCACTGTTGGCTAACTCGAGAGTCGTGACCTTGCAAACACCTCTTTTCACTTCTCACTCAGGGCGTCATCGAGTCTCCGCAGTACCGATTATGTGAGTATTTGCCTGGTTACACTGGCAGGGGATAGGAGCGCCGATACCATCGAAATGGCATCAGCTACACCACGGAATCGTCTTGTCATATCGCCCGTAACTCAGCTCAGTCGGGCGCGGCAATGGTGGGTAGCCCCCGGCGTCAGCATGGTCCCCAAACAGAGGATTAAAGAGGCTTGAGGCTTCGTTTTGAGTCCTAGTGATGTGACGGCCCAGCTCGGCTTTGAGTGGCCAAGGCATTGCAAAACTCAAGCCTGAGGCCGTGGCCAACGATTTCAGGAGGCTTAGGCTCGGCTCAGGCCCAAGCTGTGGCTTTCATTGGTCTCAAAAGACTTTCTTGTGCAAGCTGGTGACCCAAGTGCGACAGGTACAGGCATCTGGTCCCTCATTGCGTCACAAATGGGAGGAGGGTATGTGCCACAGTATTTCACCTCTGAGATCATACCTTGCTTGAAGCATATGGAGAAGGATACTTTCTATGGCTGTTGCACCGACAATAGGAAGCCAACCTTCCGGTGGCTGTAGGAGTCAGTTCCTTATTGCATTTGTGGATGGCATCGAATACCTTGATGGGAAGCGGATGTTTGGTCATGTGGTAGAGGGGCTGGATGGGTTGGACAAGGAGAGCAAGGAGAGCAGGGTGTTCTTCATTTGACTTTTGGGGTTCGGGAAATCGCTCAGAACAAGTCTCCTGACCTGACCCCAAAAGCCGCGGCTCAGGCCCCTCCAAAGCCCTTGGTACGGCCTGCTTGCTCGGCCGGGTCTCCAGAGGCCGAGCCTCGGCCTACCCGGCTTCGAGCCAAGCCGTGCACAACACTAGCCGTAATATACTGTACTCGGTACTGTATCAACGAGTCTCAACCTAATTCAAGTTCCAGTGCCGATATGATCGTTGAATGGCCCTCCAGGTGCAGACGTTCATATCTCGCACTGCTTCTATTTCTGATCCTCGGTTGAAAACATACGGCTCATATTTGATATCCCCAGCGGTATGCCAGTGGCGTTAGTATTATCAAGACCGTGCGGCCATAATGAACGCGAAATACACACATACCGGTTTTTCACTTCCCTGTGGAGCCTTGTCAAAAAGAAATGGTATACGATATAAAGTCTTGTGTCTTCTGGCTCCCACCTCTACAGACGGCTTCGCCTCGCGCCCGCAGTCTAGCAAAGCATTCTGTAACGTTGGGGCTTTCACCACATATTCCCCATAATCCCACATCTCATCCCCTGCTCACATTCAACTATGCGCTCGACCACTTTCATCTCGTTCCTCGTCACTAGCTTGGTTCTACTCTCCTGTGAGAAGACGACCTTTCTTCGCTAATCAATGAAGCTGACTTTTTTCGGAAAACTGTGACCATCAGCTGTTTATGCCACATCATTTCACGACTATCTTGTCCCGGGTTGTAGGGCAGTGCCAGTGAAAGAACATGTGGGTCCTTTCCTTACCTGTATATTTAAATTCTCACTCATTTTGAGTTAGTCATCCGATTCAGAAGACGATCACATGGCATTACGCGTGTGTTGGAGTATTGGCTGCCGGAGGCAAGATGATGGAGCTGACGTCTGAGCCAGCATCATCCAAAGCCGAATTGTTTCTGACCCTGTTTAGGGGATTGTCTCATGGCTTCGTGACTGTTTCAAAGTTATGAATCGTTGATCTTTATGTTTCAGTGTTACAGGACTGTTCTCACCTGTTCTGCCATCTTTGAAACTTCCATACCTTTTTCAAAGTCACGTTCCCAGCCTCGGGCATCAGAGACATGCATGACCACGGTACCTTCTAATACGCTTGTCGGCTCTTCCTTGTTTGTGGCTCTTGACTTTTGGGAGAGGAGTAGGGGAGAGGAACAGCACAGAGCATCTGTATTCGTATTCAGTGTACTGATATGACGACGGCAAGCTTAGTCAGACTCAGCCCGGTTGCCGGGTACTGGATCCCAACAGTGCTACTGCGTATCGATCTTGTTCTTATGCCCCACATAAGTAAAAATGATGATGGGAAAATGGTTAACCTGTACCGTATGTCCCGAAAAACCCATAAGACGACTGCGAAGAATTGTAACCATATGTGTCGTGTCCCCTCCAAAATCTCTTCGCATGATCTCAGGCATTCGCTTGCGCTCGACCTACATCTTCACGTGCCCTGCTAAAGCGTGTTGTATATTCGTACCCTCGTACCGCCGCCCGAACCTTCATCGCTGTGCTTTCCCACTCCTTGGTCATTAGTAGCACACTCTGAGCATGGTGGTCACGGTGTCGTGAAACGGAATTGATTATATAACCGAAAATGTGTGTTGCAGTCACGGGACCATGTGATACTGAAAACCAGTTCATATCTTATTTCTCTTACTTATTTTACTTATTTTACTTATTTTACCGAGCCAACGAGGTATCATACATGTATGCTTACCTGAGCTTCCTTTTGCGGCGTAGTTGGCCGAATATATTACGTTTCACGTTTCATATCATACGTACGGTACAGGACCATCCATACCAGCGCCGGAAGAAATCGCATTCCCAAGATGACACGCTACAAACGCGCCTCTCATACACGGCATTCCACCCCTGCCCGACTTTCGTCGCGAATCTTTGCGCATACATCCCCAGCACGCAGCGGTCCTCACTACCATCGACGCGACGATTTGAAACAGAAGAATAGCCGCAAGTTGCGCGGCTACAAGGACGATTCAGAAGACACATATCTCGCATTTCTGCGTGCTACACACGATGCGGACGACGGCTGCGCGAGCAACCAGGATGAAACCGACATCGATGCAAGTAGCGATGACCAAGAATGGGACGAGGAGGCCACCCTCGTCGAGATGCTCGGCTCCACGTACTTGAATCATTACCATCCCCGCTCATTGGATATTTTCTCATCAGAAAGCATATAGCGAACACAGCGAAGCGCATGTCCTTCAGGTGCTTAACCGTGCATTTGCAGACGCTTCGCAAGGCCTACGGGAGGAGGTTGTCCGTGGACTTCTTCCTGCCTTGAAGAGTGCTCGGGATGCTCGCCCTGCGCCCGGACGCGCATTCATAACGGGATTGCTCGGATTTGATGATGCATGCAAACGTTTCGAGGAGAGCTCACATCAAAACGCCGAGTTCGACGCAGCCTACGCAAAGATTGAGGTTTCTCCACCGACACTTCGTCTATGCTTCTGATGGTTTGACCCCCTAACTAGGCAGACCTTGGCGAGCTTTTCGAAAAGCTACAGGCGGCGTGCAGCCTTGTTGAAGAAAAACGCGCTATGTTCCAGAAGCAGGTCAAAGAACACAGTACACGTATTTTACACTTTGGCAGATACGCTGATGCTCATGTCTTGGGGATTTATGTGACCTTTCCAAGCCAACAAGATGCGCGAAATTATCAACGCGGTCCCAGCGGACGTAAATACGCTCCTGGCAGGGCTCGAAGAGAAGTACAAGAACATGACCATAGATGACGGAAGCACGTCAAAGAAAAAAGGGCGCGAAAGGACGACGAATGGTGCGTTGGCAGAACTACAATTATAGTCGCTCATTCGTGGCATGTCTTGAACCAAGGATGTACGCTTGTAATCGATAATGTAATGGCAGGTGATGTACACACATTACTTCATGCAGGGCACCCGCGTCCATCGGGCGCTGAACTTATGGTAAGGAGACATCGATACTGCATTAGTTGTAGAGGATGAAAGTAGCGTAGAATATGGCGGGATATCATCGACAGAGTTCCTATCGCGTCAACAGCAGTCATCTAGCCAAGTTGGCGGGAAATCGAGGTTGAAACAGATGTAGTATCAAGAATTCTTTACAAAGATAGCTCAGGGAAGGGGGAAGCAGAGAATGAGGGTTTCCCACTACCCAGCAAGGACTGCGTAGGCCTGCCTGACTCCGGAGGTTCACGAAGCAACGTTCCTCACAGTGGAGCAGGTCGTTAGGGGATCCGTGCATGCAACCGCGCGTGTTCGTCTTCGTTGATAATTTTTTGAGAAGCAGAAGGCATGGTTCGCACAAAAGGAGGGTTTGATGCTATTGCAGCCTCGTGGAAATCCGGAGGGCTCCGGCTGAATCTCTGGTGACGTGGAGAAAAGCGCAGGTAGGACATTGAATGGACGATTAAGAACGAGTCCAAAACGGTGAGTACGGGCGCATTTCGCGAACGGATTTCACCTGGGAATTGCTCGTAGGGAAAGTTTGTTTGCGTGACAGAGCAGGTGGCTTGATGACATAAGTTGTTCGTACCCTAAGGCCAACTGAGGTTCCTCGTGGAGCGGCCCATTTCTCGTGTAGACACGTTACACCAATCTCACTTCTAGACTTCGAAGCTGCGGAGGAATGCTGAAATATCGTTCTGATATATGTCACCACCTCATTGGCATCCGATATGCTCTTATACGGGGCTTGTCATCCCTTTATCACTGCGCATCTCTTCCCGTCCCCCGTCTGTCTCTGTCTCACAATTGATCCCCAATTCTTGCGTACTACATGCTCACCGATTACGCCAACACCTCTTCGAGCACGGATGGACAATCCACGGCCACGAGCGACGACCTTGACGAGCCCGAGCGTCTTGTTCCCAATCGCCAAAATTATCGAAGCCAGGGTCCCACCGTTGAATCTCGCTCAGCCTTGGAGGAAGTCCCTGTCGGTCGACTAGTCGACGATAGGTCATCCACGACCCATGCTCTCACTACGAGTCTACGTCATCGTCTCTTTCAGATGGCTAGATCCTCTGCCCAAAGCAGCACTGTCGTTGGAAGCTGCGCTCCCCGTTCCATTCCAACGAGATATCATACTACGACGAGCACACCAGAACTGCGACGTAGACAAGTTGAAGCACAAGCCAAGGACGTGCGTCTCAAGCTTTCAAGGTTTCAACTTGGGGTATGGCACAGGCGGGCAGACATGCTTCCAAGTCAAGGAAGGATATTCTCGATCGAATATGAACGCGATGTCCACCAAAGCGGGGTGGCCTACATCCATCTAGTTTATGAGTACCATCTTCTTCGCATCAACGTGAGCCATAGGTTCTCACCCATCTCAGATGAACTAACGCTTCTCTCAGATCATTCCGAAAATAAACCAAGATATCAGATATTTCATCTCCGTGAAGTCTACGAACATTCGTAATCTGGGTATTGGGAACGATGAGCTTGGACAACCATGTAAGTCTTCTTCGAGTCTCCGCGTTTTACGATTGACCGTGGGTTACGTTCAATAGTCATCCTATTCGATTTGCACACCCCACCAAGTTTCGAGGTACAGTGCAACGACAATCGTGCCCCCGACGGCACCGAACATCGGTGGGCACATAAGACGTACGATCGAATATCTGCCCTCGACGATGCGCATGCCCGAGTCGCACCGTATGCCCATCACCTGCGTGTCGTTCTAGCAAACCGCGATGATCTGCTGAGGTTCGAGCAGTTATGTCGTATTTTTCAGGGCAGTTTTCGACCTGTTCGCGTTTCCTGCGTGGATGTGTTCCCTCGCGGCTTCTTCTCTGACCATTACGTCCGCGATGTGCATCGTTGGATCAAAACGATGGACTGGAAGAATGCCTTCCAGATCGAAGCTTTTCTACGCTGGGGCCTCCTCAACACCCATGACTTGCTATTCGTCCTCCAGCAGCCTATCGAGGATGTCATCCGTGACTACGGCGATGATGCGGGCGAGCTGCTCCGCATATTCTCTGTTGCTCTCCGAATGCGCAGCATTGGCGAGACGTCGAGCATTTGTCTCGCACGTGTCCGCAGCGAACATCCAGTCCTGGCCGTCAAGCCACTCAGGGCTTCACGCGGACGTTTTTTGTGCCACCATGTCATCATTACTCCCACACGCATTCTTCCCGAGGGCCCGTATACCACCCAATCGAACCGCGTCATTCGACACTACCAGGCCCATGACCCCACCTTGGTTAACCATTTCGTGTATGTCGAATTTCGCGAAGAGGACAAGCTCACATACCGGTGGGATGGCAACGTCGACGGTCGTTGGTTCCTCCGGCACCGCGTTGGCGGAATCCTTCGCGACGGTTTTGAACTCGGCGGGCGCGAGTTCGAATTCCTCGCGTACTCGATGACGTCGCTGCATAGACATGCTGTGTGGTTCGTAGCCCCATTCCGCGATCCAGTGGAGGGATACGTCAATGCTGAGAAAATTCGCGCGTCTGTTGGCGACTTGTCGCGTCTGGAACGCACACCAAGCAAATATGCGGCACACATTGCGCAGGCTTTCACGGAAACGGAACCCAGCGTAACAATTCGACGTGGCCAGTGGGAGGAACAAGAGGACCTTGGTCAGCATACCGACGGCGTTGGTACAATCTCACCAGAGTTGGCCGACATGATATGGAACGAGAACTGTCGTGCGACTGGCTGCCTGAAGGAGAGCTCTGTGAGGCCATCTGCATATCAATTCCGCTTCCTTGGATACAAAGGTGTTGTCGTGGTGGACCACCGTCTTGATGGCGTCAAGTTGCGCTTGCGCCAATCGCAGCATAAGTTTCCTGTACACGATGTCGACGAAGCGGAGTTCGAGGTTGTGAGGTCGTTCGATCACCCAGATCCGGCCCATCTCAACAGGTCTGTCGTGCTTGCTAGATCTACGCTGCCCTGTGATCGCGGCTGAATTATCTCATTTATTAGGCCCCTGGTAATGGCGCTGGATAATCTTGGAGTCGGGATGGATGCCTTTCTCAATCTCCAGGACGCTGTGAAAGCACAGATTTCCTCCGCCATCGACTCGTTGGAAGATTTTGCGGGCCTCCTCAAGACCTATGCTATCGGCGGAGCATATCACCTGGCTTTTATTTTTGAGAAGCTCGCCAAGCTCGGGCTCGGCCCCAGGGATACGTTCGATAAAATAGGGTTCGGCAATGCTTTCTTCGGACGTCTACTTCGTGGCTCTGCCCAACATGTTCTCCGCGAAGTGAAGTACAAGGCGCGAATCCCTGTTCGTAAAAGTTACCAGTTGGTCGGCGTTGCGGACGAAGGCCAAGCGTATATAAGAGAAGGCGTGGACCCGCATACGGTGTTTACGTTGCGGGAAGGGTTTATATACGGTGCGTATCCTCGCTGATCCACAATTTTGAAAGCTCATTCGTGGGATCCCGCCAAAGTCTGCGTCCAAGAGGCCGTTGATAAGGAACCTGTATATCTGGAAGGTCCTTGTGTAATCTGTAGAAACCCAGTTTTTCATCCCGGAGACAGTAAGCAAGCACTTATTTTCTCTATTCGTATTTAACATGACGCATTTCCCCTTCAGTACAACGGGTGTACGCCGTAGGCATGCCCCCTGAAGACAAGATTTGCTTCTTCCGTGGCTTGAAGAACGTAGTCGTCCTACCCACTCTTGGTGCGTCATGTAACTCATGCATATACCCCATATAACAAGGTTCCCTTTTAGGAGATCGTTCGCTAGCATCATGTCTGGGTGGGGGTAACTTGCACGGGTACGTTGTCCGGCCATGCGAACCGGGTGCCAAGCGTACTCAGATTCTTCAGCGACACCTATAATATCTACTTCGGGGATCCGGCGCTACTTCCCACAGTGCGAGCAGCCCCAGCGAATTACTCTCCCAGCGAAGTATGGACGTTAGATGAGGGAGGTGGTGATGCTATAATAGGCCATGTTCGCGACTTTGTTGTCGAATTCATGATCTCTGATACTATGGTAAGTCGCGCTCTCTCTGGTATGCCACTTCTTGCTTAAATATTCGCATTGTCATCATCAGGGTTTACTAGCGGACCACCACACAGTCATCGCAGATCAATCAAGGGTGCGGCTCTGTGAAACAACGACGAAGTCCCTTCGTTCTTACGTTTTTACTTCTCACAGGACGGCGTGTTCGATGAACGATGTCTCAGACTCGCTCGATTGTGCAGAACGGCTATTGATTACGCGACGAACGGCATTGCCGTCGAAATTGATAACAACGTCCCACAACCGTTCATCAAGTCCAAGCCGGACTGGCGCCAGACAGAGGTGCCCAGTCCACGTCACGTCGACTATTACAAGTCAGGTCGCGCTCTCGGCCACCTTTTCCGAAATGTCGACATGCAAGAGCTGCCTGGTAGGATCCCGATTTCATCTCCAAGTGACACCAGGCCGCTCGAAGATGCAATCTCTCGCACCCTTGCGCCGCTCGTCCAGAGCGCGCTCGGTAGAACATCAAGAAGTATTCAGGTCGAGGGCGTACGAGCGGAGGACCTGTATATCCGATATGCATCCAAGATGCGATTCATCTTCGTAATGTATGGTGTGCCCACTTTACCTGATGTCCCCTTTAGCGAGGAGGATATTGTTCTAGGCACTGTCCTGGGGAAGGGCAGCCAATCGTGTTGGCGCATGAGGATGCAGGTAGGGACGCTGGTGGGCGACCTCCGTGCGCAGATTGCCGCGGTAGGTTCTCCACCATTGATGGCAGAGGGTCTATACAACAGTCTGTGGGGTGCATGGACTGTGTGGAGTTGGGCACAACATCATCGAGAGGAACCGTTCATTCAAAGCTTTTCACTGGTCGCTCTGGGGCTCATTCTTGAGCTCCTTGATGACTTTGAGGTATTGCCTGACCCTTGATAGGGGTGCTTATGGTTTGTTTGGCTGTCTGAGAGTGTAGTGATAGTATGCTCATAGTGATATCTTTGCAATGTTGGTACTATAGTCAAGAAGAGTGTGTTATGTTTCACACACAATCCAAAGTATGCCTGTGAGATGAACTAAAATCATAGCGGTCATTGACGTGTTGCATGATGCATCATCGGACTTGCCCGATCTACGCTCCCGTACGATATGCAATCGATATCCGAGTCATCGGCCGCGACCGACCTGGCGCCATAACTGCGTGGGCAACAACGCGACAAGATCAGTAGAAGCGGTAGCGAAACACAAATTCCTATTCGTTACTTAGAGCGTCTATCATGCCAGTCTGCAGTCCGTGCGTCACCTCGCTCTAGTCCTGCTGCACCCTCCTACATGGATCAACCAGCTACCCCAGTATATCCCCCCTCGGTACTATTTCCGATTTCAACAGCGAAACAGCACCTCTACTTTCCGTTCCATATTTCACGCCGCCTCGAAGGAGTACAACGAAACGACAAGACCCCCGATTCATCATATAGCTCCGAACGCATCCACTCGTTGCTGAACTTGCAGCTGCGACTCTCCCGGATCGGATGCCTTACCAGAACTACCCCAAATGCAAGCAGGCACCGTCGATGATGCCGGAAAGTCAGATTTAACGTCGGTGAAGTGATTGGATTCACCGTACACGTTTTCTCTACAAGCATAGAAACAGAGAGAAGAGTCCCTCAGCGAATGAGGTGGTTCCAAGAATTAATGGGATCGCCGTAGCGGTCTCACCGATAGAGGTCCAACTTGACGCGGTACATTATCGCACGCGCCTGCTATGGCAGATTTTCATCCGTTAAGAGAAGCACTCCGAAACGGCGTGCGCTAGTTTGGTGCGCGGAGCGCCACACCAAGGAGCTGCGCAACGGATAAGTCAAGCTTTCATCAAAGCATCGAAACATCCGTAAGCAATGGGGCTTATATATCGAGAACTTCGAGCTGCGCACAAGCCACTGCTGCTTCGTGCCGGACGGCTGAATCGGGCCGAGAGGTTATTACCTCAAAAAATTATGGGCACAAACATCGTGTCTTCACGCACGGGCAACAGGTAACTCTTGCGACATCATTGTGAGGGCTCTACAAGCTCCGCGTATGCTGCGGTGACTACGAAACACACGGAGCAAAGGCGGCCCTAGTCGCCACGGTCCGCTTTTTTCGCCATATCTGGCAATCTTCGATTCATTCGGGGTGCAGCGAGTCCCGAGGGACCGAAGCATGGCAGGGCGGAAGGGAAGACTTCGTGTTGGCGTGGAGTATGCTGCGGTGTGCCTCAGGAGAGCCTGGTAAACGAAAATGGAGTGAGGAAGAGTCGTCCGCAGTATGATTGCGCACCGTAAGATAACGAGGTGATCCGGTGATGAGTCGATGCACGTGTGGGAAGCCTCAACACGGACACATACTGATTCTATTGTCCACACTGGCAGTCAGAAACTTCCCACTTCGTCCCGCAGCATTCGGTTGGGTATAAAGTTAAAGTAACACCTAATAACGCCATGCCTTCAAGGGTGCCTGCCTACCCCCTCTCTCTGTATTCCCCGCCGTCTTAATGCACTATGGAACTTGAACTTAAGTACATCGACTTCGATGCTGATATCTACGATGTCCGAAAAGTGATCGCGCAAGTCCTTCATGGTCCTGATCTCTACGACCCCGGCAGCCAAGGCAACAAAACTCGAAAGCCCAATTTCGAGGTCGTGATGGTCAAGAGCCAGGCCGGTCGTCATCACAACGGGAAAGCCACTCTTCGTCTTCCTTCAAAGCTAGGGTCCCAGCTCCTTAAATGGTACAATGAGTCCGACGAGCACAGGATCGTGGTAAACGAACGCACTCTCCAACTATCCAAAACCTATAACCAAGTCCCTCTGGACGTGAAGCAACATCAGCAAAATGACAAAATCTAGAGTAATTCTAGAGTAACTAGTATTTCTAGAGCCACTAATGATAGCAAAATCTAGTAAAATCTAGTGAAGCAAGCCTGGATCCTAGATTTGCTAGACATTCTAGTCATGCATTGGCCTCTAGATAATTTCTAGTAATCATGATGTATATTCTAGTTAGTTCTACCTTCTGTCTAGTTGGTAGTTACAGTCCTCTAGATAATTTCTAGTAATCATGATGTATATTCTAGTAAGTTCTACCTTCTGTCTAGTTGGTAGTTACAGTCTTCTAGATAATTTCTAGTAATCATGATGTATATTCTAGTAGGTTCTAGCCAAATGAAGTAGAGTTGACTTGTCCTCATCCTTAGCTGACACGTCGGCACCATGCCAGTGCTCAACAAGGAACCGCGCAAGACTGCCAGACGATGCCAAATGCAGCGGAGTTGACTCCGAGTCATCTTCATCCTTACCTGACACATCAGCGCAGTCACTCTCCTGTCCGAGTCATATCTGCATGTCATCCACCAACAGCTCCTGCATCTAAGAAGACCCGCAATCGCGGGATCCTTTGAGAACAGGAGCTGCCAGTTGAAGCGAGACTAATAGCCTTCGCGAGTGAGAACTCGAGGCAAGTCAGAGTACGGTGAATTAAGGAGAAGCAGTAAGCGAGCACAGCAAGTCTCGTAAAAGACGAACCACGCGCGTGCCAAAAGGAGGCAAGGGAATCCGAAAGAGGAAGGGGAGAGGGAAGAGTGAACGAGAAAGGAGAAGGCTTGATCTTCGTTATCGAGATTGACGCGGACGGACCTCTGTGGCGCTAATCGGCGTCGAAGCTCGAGGAACAAAGAAGGAATCGGGCAGAGTGTGTGTGAGACCAAACGCGAGGGGAAGTCTGCATTTCGAGTCAAAGCAGTCAGGTTTATATACAATGAGACAGGGCCGTACTTCTACAAGTGGCCATCCGAGAACATTGAACCTATAAGTAAACGAACACATCGGAGAGCGAGGAGACACGATAGTTGCTAGTCGAATGAATTAGTCCTAAGTCATGCACGGAAGGGAGGTCGCGTCGACAAGGCTTGTGGCTTTGAACGAAGGGTTGAGGGTGTGCGTGGCTGTGTGCAGTAGGACAATGGGATGGCGAAGAGGACGGACCGAGCGGGGTCAAAGGCAACATGAGGGCGTGAGGGAGTACACGGGATGGAGGCGGAGTGGGAGTGATCGGGAAGGTGGAGTGTGTGCGCAGGGGTGGTGTTGACGTGCGAGGTTGACAGACATGAATGGATTCGACGAGAGGCAGAGGGAGATGTAGTCTCGCGGGGATCGTGTTGGAGTCACCAATACCCCCGTACGAGTGCTTTCCGTTCGCAACGGCATAGCTTACCTTACACAATGGCACCGTGTCGTTGTTGGGGGCCCTGGCAAGGGTTGGGGTAGGGATGCACCCTACGAGCAGCTGCTTGTATTAGTGACATCATGGCCCCACACCACGGGGAGATGACATTGGGTGGTGTCGTAGAAGGTGAGCATGGAGCCTGTCTAAACAACGGTAAGCAAAATGCACAATACGGAAGTGGAATCTACCTTGGCCCCGACGACGACCAGAACCTAGCCTTCCGCCCCCCGGGCGACTTTCAATACAACCAAGTCAGAGAAATCATTGCTATCCTTAAAGCCGCCTCCGCCGTGCCGAGGTATTTCCCCCTGAAAAGTATATCCAATTGCCTGTATGCCATCAACGGCCTCACAGAACACTTAAGTACTTGGGAAGATAACGGACAGATTGGAATAAAAAACGCACCCCTATGCAAGGAAACCGCCTGCATCCTCAAACAACGCATTGCGACCACCTCCTTCCAGTGGACCAAGCTTCACATTGCGATGCACGAATATCGCGAGCCTGAGGTAGATGCCCATCATAGCCTAGCACTAGTACACTCCTTTACAAGCACCCGTATGGGGGCCAGTCGAAAGGGAGCGTCCCAATTCGTGATGCAAGCTCTTGTCCTTCGTGTGTGCCTCTGCCAGTGGCGATGATCGTGGGTTCGTTATAGGTGGGCGGTGTATGGAGAATGTTGAAAGGTGTCGAGTGATTATAAGACGGTCTTAAAAGAGCCACGAGAGAATGCGAAGCAAGCCTGCCAGTGTACCAGACCAATATCAGTCAGTATTGTTACTCGTTCGTAAAACCACAGACCTGCGCCGAAAGCCCCAAACCTACATTGCCAACTTGAACTGTCGACGTCAAGAGTTACCATCGAAAATAGACCCAGCCACCGTTACCATCAATAACGCGCTACGGTAGTCGACTCATACCATCCATCCGACTCGGATAGGGTTTCAATGGTTGAAATGGGGTGCTTGCTGGGCAAGGCACGAGTCGAGTGCTGATTCGCTCGCTGTGTGACAGTCAACTTGGCAGGCCTGGATAGTATGGGTTAAGGGCTGCGGTGGCAGAGGATGGTACCTCCGTAGCGGTCCAATATAGACACCGCCGGGTACAGGGCCAGTAGGCTACTACGAGACGATGGATTTCAGGGATGGTGGATAGGAGGGAAGGGCGCGGGCAGGGGTCCGAGTACACCGATTGATCATCTCGGTGCTATCAGGTGCTTAGCGTCAAGTCGGAAAGAAAGACAAGTAGTACTTACAGATCCGTTCTCGTCGTAGTCACACAATGCCTTCGCTCGCTACAAGTCAGAGATGCGCCGAATGGCTGGGAGGTCCAGATGGTGGCGGTGACTCGACATGGGGCTCACTGTATGCAAACCAGGGCATTCAGTCAAAGAATAGTTTGAGAGTTTTTTCGGTGGCATGCTGCAAAAAAGAAATTGCGTAAGCAGAGTTCAAACTTTTCTATTGTCTGTTGACTGGTTGACTGTCAACAAACGGTCGACCGTTTGCAGCGGCCCCAGCGGACCGTCGACCGTCCCCTGTCCACTGTTGGCAGTAAACAGATCTGCGTGGGCTGGCAGTCCGCCAACTGTTGACCACGTCCGAGTCGCACAGTCGATCCCCACTTTGCGAGAGCGAGGGCCGTAAACTTGAGAGATTAAAAAATAAATCTGCCGACCATTTGCGCTGGCTCAACATTATATATTTATGGACCTGTGCGACCCCAAGCTAAAGAAACAGTGCGTGCCTCTATGTCCATCATAACTCGCATGCCGACTTGGTCAAACCAATCTTCAACCAAGACCGCTCTCCTGCCACATCGGTCTATGGTTCCCGCTGTCATCATTCTTTCAATAGAGGTTCAAGATGCGGTGCGATGTCCGAATTGGAGAGGAAACGGTGACGTCAGCTGGATTGTAAGTATCGATGACTCGGATAAATCTGATGATGCCATCGTTCTAATAGGAAAAGGAAATCCATGAAGGCTAACTTGAATAAACTTTCGCAACCACGCTGCGTTTGAGATCAAGCTGTGCCTCTTAGGAGGGAATCTATGCGTGGATGGTAGGCAGGCGATGAGCTGGAGCACGTTGTTTGGTAGGAAGCATACCCGGTACTCATCAGGTAGAAGTCCAAGTACTTTTCTGCTAATTTTCATTAATTTCCTGTATGGCAAGTAAATGTTTGACAAGTAGTTGACTACTTGTCAAAATGATAATCGTTTACTTGTACATTACTTGCCAACTTATTAATTTGTTGGGGGGGATGTTTGAGGGAAAGGGCAATGCATATAAGAGTACATTTGGCCAGTTGGATTGCATTAACATGACAAGTGAGAGCAATGCACTAAGTACTTGTCTGGAATATGTCTCCCTTTTCCTGGCCATAATACTTTTTTAGTGTATTTATGGGTGTACTTTTGAGAACTGCTCAGGAGCTAGTCCAGCAAGTAGATGATATACATTTTCAGTATTTTTTATGAGAAATCATGAAAATCACAAAAAAATTAAGAAAAGTAGTTGGACGTCCACCTGATGCTGGCATCCAGCGCATGTCCCAGAGTACTTGAACTGTACACGGCTGATGTCGCGCAGTTCCGGGTTCGGAGCTTCGGTACTGATCAGGTCCGCCAAAGGACTGCATCCTTGCATACCCGTAGATGTAGGCTCTAACAACCTCTCCGGTAAAATGAGCGGAACGACGACGACGACCCATGGACGTTCCGATGACGATGCAAGGGCGAGTCCTTGACCTGTTTGAGTAGATCTGCGACCGTACAACTACGAAGAAAGCGATCAGAGGATATGAGTAAGGTCTGGTCTACACAGACCTTGAAAGCAAGACGTACGGCTGGATAAGATGCTTGATATCGTGAGCTCAACTTCCTCCCTAAAGCCGAAAGGCGAGTCCCAATCTATGCCATCAACCTCAACCCAACTCAACGACTTCATTTCCAAGAAGCCCGACCACTTCGTGTGAGATGACGTCTTCTTAACCCGGGCGGCGGAAGCTTTTGCTTCTTGCTCCGTTTTTTTTGGCGGTCGATTTTACGGCTTCAAGGGGTATCACGCGAGGCCATTTCTCCATAGGTTGAACAGAGGGCCGTAGGGGTAATCCGAGCATTGGAGACTGACGTTTCCACGATTCAAGCAAACCCATGGTTGCTTGATCGTATGCCTTGTAAGTTACAGAACGAACCAGGAAGCCGCGGCTGGATTGATGAATATTGGCCGATTAAGGAATGATGTCGTTGGAGTAGAGGAGCGTCGACTCGCGATCGAAGGACGAGCTCCTCGACGTATTCGCTGACGCCTGTGAAGTGAAAGCGGATAAGAGAGGGAAGGACAACACGGCGAGTCGGCTATACCATGTATAGTAAGTATTTGCCCAAACCTGATGTCCTGAAATGGGGCACAGGCGATGTGCAAGGGAGGGTGCACCCGACATAGGCCGACTCGAAACGGGACAGGTAGTGGCTAAGGGATCAAGGTGCGCGGGAGGGTTTGTCGCGGAAGGTCTGTCGAGATCGAAAGAGGGAGCATCAGTCACCAAAGTGACATTCCTTACGCACCTTTCGAGTTTTCTATCATATCCTGTCGCCTACTACGATAGTCCGCATACTGTCCGCTCTGGTCATCGCGCCCATACGTGGCCGGGCTTAATATGCGAGGTGTTAGTTTACGTCGCGTGTCTCCTGTTGAGGCCTGCCAGAACTCGACTAGAGGTGAATGTCATAATGCAGTGGGAAGGTTGGGCATGTGTACGAAGTCAACGGCGTGTTGCCGCTGGGCATCTCTCGGCACGGACCGTGCGTACATCCGTTTGTCGCGGCGTCGCGCTTCACACCTCACACCTCACACACTCCATACTTTCCTATCCAAAATCTCCTCATCATGGCCACAAACGCCAAACAGTTTCTTACCTCCGTCGGAGGGGCCATAAAGGCCGCAATCTCATTCATGGTGCGTCGTGTTTCCCTAATCCATCAACTATTGCTGACCCTTGGGGATGAAAAAAGATCATCAAACTCACCAATCTACTCAAACGGATAAAATTCGATTTAAACATTGCGGTCGAGGTCGTGGAGGGCTCCGCTGGCGGCAATTTCCTCCTCTCCGCTAGATTGCCGCGGGCCAACGCCATCGAGGACAATCGGGCCAACGCCGTCGAGGACAGTCCAGCGAGTCAG
>QFEY01001121.1:0-24073 GCA_003316435.1 Russula virescens
CTCTCAACCAGTCTAACACTGTCAACAATTCATAGAACTATCGCCAACTGTCTTATGCTGTGAATGGTCCCTAGAGCCGTAACACGATGCTCTGCCCAACGCGAAGGCGATGAGGGCGGGAGCGCATGCAATTGGCCTTGTGTTGTCCTTTTGTGATGCGGGAGGCAGTGCTGAGGCTGGCGGCAATGGAGGTTGAAAGGGAAGAATGTTCTGATGCGATGTCACCACGAGCCAAGTTCCGAAGCGCACAGGTCCACGAGTGGCCTCACGCGGGGCCTTACAGTCGCCGTCATCATCGATGGCAGATGGCGTGGTCATGCCGGCCTTCTGGGGGTCCGTCGATCTTCTCCGCACCCTCGTATTCGATTTGATTTCCTCCGTGACGAGCTTCGAGCCAGCCACTCACGCAGTGTCGAAGGGAAGGAACGCGGGAACTTCGGCCCGCGTGTTCGCCTTGTCGTCAGTTCTCTGCCACACGCGACCTTTTCATAAACAGAAAAAATTGATAAAATATAGGTTCGGTTTGGGGTTCGGAGGCCTGCTGAACCTGAACCAATGGTCCGGTTCAAGGTTCAACAGATTCGCTGAACCGAACCTGAAGTTGGGTTCGGGGTTCGGCCAAATCTCTCAAAGAACTGGACCGAACCGGACCGTGGCATCGCTAGAACCTTTCAAATATCCGCGAGGAGTACATGTCCGCTCTGCGGACACATACCACACATTCTGGTCAGAGCATCACATGCGTCACCTGCACTGTAGTACACACAATGAAGGGGGAGACACTTTTCAAAGAATTAGAGAATAGGTTGGCGCAGGCAATCAGCAAGGTGGGTAACTTACTCTCTAATGGAGTCCCTCTCATAGCCCCTGTTGCTACGCTAGGTCGCGACGTAACCCCACCCCACCAGAACCTATAAAATGCCGTACTATGCAATCGTCATCTCTTTATCGTAGCTTGCTGCCATGTCCCTGTTTTTCCTTAAACGTCTGTCTACATTCCAATTTCCATGTACATGATCTCTCAATGGGAGCGCGTTGCCTCTCACTTCGTCCTTACCACCACTGCCACTGTAAGTCACTGTAGGGGTGCGTGCCATACCGTAACGGCTACGACCGTATATATATGGCGTGTCTACGGTTACGGGTCATGCCGTAGCCGTACCATAAGTAGTCTCTTGAAGCCCCTCACGGTACGGACGGCCATTATTACGGCTCAAACCGGCCGTATACGGCGGTACGGGTATCCATTTATCTACAATGCTTCTACACAAATAATTATAATGAATCCTCAATCTGAAAGACAATCTGTGCAAGTCCAAGGTGGAGTTTGACCAGTATTAGTACTCTAATTGACTCGGGAACCAAGGTCGCGCAGTAAAGGGAGATGGTAACTCTGCAACCTGAAAAAAATGACTTGACTGCACCTGTGGAGCCTAGACAGCATAACCTCAATTGAGAGTATCATCGTAAGGAAAGGGAATCCTACCAAGGATTGAAAATAGATCACAGGCGAGCCTGTAAATTGCCGAAATCCCAAGGTTCTTGCATGAGGAAGAGCAGAGAGGGTGTGGGCCAAGGAGTCCGCACGGCCGTGTAGTGCAGATGCAAAAAGAAATAAGGGTTAATCAAGGTAGATCTGGTCGAGCAACACCAGATCCACTTGTCAGAGACTGAGGAATGGGTTAGGGAATGGGAAGAACAAGGAAAATAGGAGTAAGGGTGTAGAGAACGTCAGTGCGACGCTCGCAAGAGGGATAATCGCCCTGAGGGAATGCACTGTCTTTAAATTGCTCTCCTGTCCGCCTAGAATGTGTTACGCTTTGACTCCATTCCCAAGTCAATTATTTACACCCAGACTAGTACCACTTTGTTCAGAGAAAGCAGGAGAAGGGAAACGAAAATGCCCAATTGCTGTAACACACCACTATTCGCAGGTGTGCTGAGTGATAAGATGTGAGAGACTTAGTACCTCAAGGGCTCACACAACAGAACCAGATCAATCTTGGTCTATTGTAAAGTCACGTAGAGGTGTAAAAAAGTCGTCTGCCCCTCCGAAGTGAGGGGCACTTGCTTATATACATGCCTAATATTGTGGCTAATATATAAAATTACTTACTGATGGGCTTTACTCCCACTTCGTCTCACATGCAATATATCGGAGCAGCAACCACATATTTGGTTGCACAGCCTGATCTCTCGATCTGGGAGCCCATTTTCGGGTGGCTTACAATTGCACAAGGGCCGGTGCATGAGGCTGTGCTTCGGCTATACATTTTGGGATGATGCAGATTGCCCGGACTGTGCTTCAGTGTGCATTTTGGGACAACACGGATTATCGGGGCAAGGATTCACTGGCAATAACAGATTGGAATGGAAAAGATTGGTTAGAATGGAGGAATTTTATTATGAAATATCTAGCTCTGCTGTATCGCCGTATATGGCCGTTTTGTGCCATAGTGTCTGCACCGTATACGGCACAAACCCATACCATAGCCGTACTGTAAAGGGTCCAGCGAGAGGTCATACGGTACGGTAGCCGTACCCTATTACGGCCGTACCGTAACCGTAAGTATGGCTACGGCGCGCAGCCCTATGCAAGTGACAGTCGTTCCAGCATGTGCTGTAGGTGTATGCACACTATATGCGTTTCACTACTGGACCAACCAAGCCACCACACTGGCACCTAGTCCGCGCCCAACCCAAATCTATTCTAACCCCACCGTGACCCGTGCCTGGCATGGCAATTAACCCCGATTACGTACCAAGTTTGGTCGAAAATGCCAGTTATAAAGAAAAACAACTCACCGTCCTACTTCTTTTCAGATTCCTCCCCCCTTTGTTTCTTGTTCGGAATTTAATAAAACCCTCGGAGGTCCCCTTTTCTCCGAGTCCGTGATGAAATCACGACCACGGTGGTGCGTGCCACTGCATGGGAGGGATACACATCAAGCTTTACGCCGATCCAGCTTCAGCTATCATTCGCGGTTACCGCTCTATCCCCGCATTTTATTTCCATCCAGAGAGTCTGTCGTGTTGTAGCTACAAACCAAGGGATGACACAGACTCCCTTACGACACTTCCGTAGGCTGCGGTAATGATAGGTGATTAGTACAGACGTCATTCGGGATATAGTACTGGCCAACCCGGAGCTGGTGCCACCTTCGCACCTGCTCCGCTCCGTCGGGGTATGCCAGTGCTTGCATCATGACAATGCATTCCTATCGCCTTTCCCACATAGTATATTCGCTTTTTCCCTCTCGAAGCTGAGACGTGTGATACCTTAGATAAATCATTCTCATGCGCCTCATTCATATTGGCGCCTAGATAGCCTTTCGTTATATGTGCACTCCACTATGCCTCTGTTTCTACGCATATCGAAAAGATCCCACGCAAGTCTAAGCGACCGGTCTCTTGTTCAACCGTTGTCGCGATATTATATTACGACTTGCGGGCAGTCGGTGGCTCTTGGCAGAATTACACCCCGTGTCGTCCTTTTCCCGCCGACGACCCTCGGATCTAATGCGGATTCCCTCGACTATTTCTACTATAAATACGAACTGACCTAGGGCAGCTTTCTGCAGCACCGCCAACTTTCAAATATCTCAGTTCCTTTATTCCTTCGACTTCGACTTCTTCATTTCTGTATCCTTTCCAATGGCCCCAGGAATTAATTTCCCACCTGTGGACACCACCGTCTCAGTCCGGGAGACTCCGACTCCCTTAACTACCTATGCATCTGTAGAGAGCGTGGTGGAAGAGTTCCTTTCATCTGGCGTTTATTATAACCCCCGTCTCGATCCCAAAAATTACCTTGATGGCCCCCTCTCCTGGAATGCGGCCACCCGACTGAGGCAAATGCTGGCGCGTCCCGGTATTGTGGTAAGCTTTGCTGCGCAGAGAATGTAAATCACCGGTATGGAGCTAACGATACAATCACTAGGTTGCCCCAGGTATTTGCGATGGCATCAGCGCACATTGCGCTTTAGAAGCAGGCTTCAATTGCCTCTACCAAAGGTTCTTCCATTTCACTCCCACGAGCTGTTCTCATACTGACGGATTGCATCCACAGTGGTGCGGCTACTACCGCCTCTCGTCTTGGCCAACCCGATTTAGCAATCGCTACCCTGAATGATTTCGTTCAGAGCGCTCAGATGGTTTGCAGCATCGATCCCACCGTCCCTGTCATCGCAGACGCAGACACAGGCTTTGGCGGTCCTGCCATGGTCGCCCGCACTGTCACCCAATATGCACGAGCGGGGGTCGCAGGATTGCACATTGAGGATCAAGTCCAGACAAAGCGTTGCGGCCATTTACTCGGAAAGCAAGTCGTCTCACGAGAGGAGTTCCTGATGCGCATCCGTGCGGCCGTTATTGCGCGGGATTCTATCCCTGGAGGATCTGACTTTGTTATTATTGGACGCACGGACTCGGCACAAGTACTTGGAATGGAAGAAGCCATCGCCCGATTGAAACTCGCGGCCGATGCCGGTGCTGACGTCTGCTTCATTGAAGGCATTAAGTCCAAGGAACTTCTCGAATCGACGGTGCAAGCTCTTGCACCGAAACCCGTAAGTGTTGAGACCGAAGGGTAAAGAAGACCATTTTCTGAATATGCCGTCCAGGTCCTCGTCAATGTCATTTCTGGCGGTCTTACCCCATCCTTTACATCAAAGGAGGCCGAACAGATGGGAGCCAAAATCATCAGTAAGTCTCTATCCTCTAATGAAGGAGAGGACATAGTGTACTAAATCTATGTAGTCTTCTCTCTTGTATCCTGCGTCGCAGCGGTGCATGGTATCCGCGCTGCTATGCAATCACTCAAAAAGACGGGCACAGACTTTGCGTCCGCGCAAGGAATGGATCCAAAAGCATTCTTTGAGGTTGTTGGTATGTGACAGTGATTCGAAAATTAGGAATACTATCGTCTAACTTGAGAATAGGCTTACATCAGGTAGTAGAGTTGGATGCGGAGGCGGGTGGCAAAGCTTTCGAGGTCGTATAAGTGTGTTCACGAGATAACTTAATGGCATGGATATAGCATAGGATCAAGTATTCGCGCGTAGAGTCGCTGTAAAGTCATAATACACATACGGAGATGAAACATGAGAGCGCCAATGAGCCTCTCACGCTCACGACCTGTCAAATTTATGTTAAATTTCAGCCACAGGAAATCCTTGTTCCGAGCCAGTCAGCACCCCTCTGTCCCTATACGCTTGCCTTTGAGATTTGCGCACGAAAGTTGTGCTTGCGTTCGTCTCCCACAGTACTAGTAGTAAGATGGCCAACGCGAGATGATTGACGTCGAGGTAATGCGTCTCGGGCCGAGCGACCGGTTGCTTTCGGTCCATAAGGTCACGGGGTCTGTTGGGCTTGCTGTTCCCAGTTCTAACGTCATCGCCTAGTTGATACGAACACCCTCTCTTCCTTCCTATCACCAATGCCATGATGTCTCTTCCGGTCGTCCAGTTCTTCGATAGCAGCGGTATCCCCTCGAGCCTCCGTCGATATAATGAAGCTTATTTCGACGGCCCATCTACTTCGACTCCTTTGAACACTCGCTCGAAACTACGGTCTTCGTCCAGAGACGGTTCTAGGGCATGGTTCACGCACGCGGAAGGCCTCGATCTATATTGAGGATCTGGAAATGACCGCTAAGTTCGATGGCTCCTTCATCAACTTTGGAGATACCGTCGAAGAGTTCGGAGTACGTTAATAGCGACTTTTCCGTATTCATGATAAGTGTCACCCCTCCTCTCAATAACATCTATCCCGTGGTGAAAACTCCTACGTTCTTCAACCTGTCCGAGTTTCACATAGCACTGACGCACTAAGCTGTCCTCTCGCTGGGCCCTTCGCTCTTCTCATTCTTGCTAGTCACGCGCCTCCACAAGTCGCAATCCAATGGCCACAATATAGTACAGTATCAAACATGTAACTTTGGCACCGTGAATGTGTTCACGTCTGTAACGACTCTTTTTCAGGCTGAAGCTGGCCGTTTCGCAGAAATACGACACGTCCGCTATCAAGCCGTCTGTCTGCGCCAAGATGAAGAGCAAAGGCTTTTGTCCCCTCACAGTGCTTGCGATATTCGCGAGTAAGGCTTCCCAAATGCGAAGGGGCTTAACCAAGAAATAGAGAGCACGCCCCATCTCGGTCTAGAATTTCTTATGACGTTCGTATTAGTGAAAGATGATATGGCTACGTTCGGAAAATCAGTATCGTGAGGTCTAACCTTGCTCGATATTGCAACCGCTGTCGAGACAGTTTCGTTTCGTGCCTCGAGTCGATTCCCGATTCTCGCCTCGCGTCTTTAGATCTGGTGTTATTATATTCCTTATATATTATTCTGCCTCACCCGCCATCAGTTGGGGGTTGCAGGCGCTTCTCTCAGAACACATCAAGAAGATTCGGGGCACGTTTACGCACAGCCTCGTCAACTCTTCAAGTCCTAGGGCCAAGGGGTACGAGAGATGGCGTCCGAGACATTCTGATGGTATGATGAGTTGATCTTAGGGACCATATGCCACAAGGCCAGGCCAATCCGGTGTATCTTTCCTTCGGTATACTGGGGATCTTGAAACTGCCTTGACATGAGAATCCGTTTACAGAGGAATGGACAATGACGGGGAAAGCAGCAACCTATTTGGAAGACTGTCACGTAAAGACTCGGAGGCTTGGCCGCAGCACGAAATGTCCTAAGTTGTCTCGTATTTCGAATTCCTGACCGAACACGTGCAATACACGTTGCAATACCCACAACCCTAGGCGCAATCCCCGTTCGTCTTTTCTGTAGCATTGACGTCATTATTGTTATCGTGATTGCAAAGCCATTTGTGACTGACGCCTCTCACACAACGCGCTACCTGTGCCTACTGCCCCGTGCGGTCAAATAATCTCATACACATCATGACCGCGCATGTCTCACCGGCGCTTTCCCTGTTGTTCCTAATGTTACCTTGTTCAGGCGGCCTCATCCCCTCGCTGACGCTCCGTGGGTATTTAATAGGTACGAGGGTAGCTTCCTTATGACGCAAGACGCCCTCTACAAGTCCCCTTCGAAACGACCTCCGCCATGAACGAAGCTCTTGCAGACATACTCTTCGAGTATCCCGGCGCCGATATTATTCTCCGCTCAACAAAATCTCACGATGCCCATCATTTCCAGGTCCCAAAGTCTTACATCGTCAATCACTCTCCGGTACTTGAGGCGCTTATCCGTAAAGCCCTAGGTCCTCAATCCGATGATGCTCACAACGGAGCATCATTTCCGGTGGTTGAGCTTCCAGAAAGCGGTACAATCCTTCACAGCCTTCTCACCTTCATTTTTCCCGTGATCCCCCTCGTACCATCGACTACCGAAGAGTCCATGGAACTCCTCTCTGTGGCACAAAAGTACCAGATGGATTCTGTGCTAGCTCACATCCGGCTTAGTGTCGCACGACAAAATCCACCATCTATCCAGCGAGATTCGGCACTCTACACGTATTCTCTCGCGCAAAACTACGGACTTCGCCAAGAAGCGCTTCTAGCTGCGCGAACCGTATTGAATTATCCGATGAGAATCGAGGATTTGGAGGATAAATACAACTTGAACATGACGTCGGGGGCTGCTCTTTATGCACTATGGAAATACTACGAGAAAGTTCGGGCCATCCTTGCGTCGGACCTTACGGAATTCAGGACATCCGCTGCACACGGCACTTTAACAACTTCACGTTGTGTACAGCTTAGCCCTTCTCAGATTCCGCGCTGGCTTGACGACTACATCGCATCCATAGCAGATACCCCTAATCTTTTTGATCTTATTGAGTTTAACGCCGCCATGACACGCCATATTTCCGGTTCCCAAAATCGTGGATGCAAATGTGGGTCAATACCCAGCCAGACGGTACGCAACTTTTGGGAGGCTTTGGCCTCCGTCGTTGATGGTAGTTTCAAAAAGGCGAGCGTAATTGATGTCTTATGAACTACTTATGTGGTTAACACCTTTTCAGGCAGAGTCCGCTCTATCTCTTATGCGGGAACGAGAGCATTCTCAAACCCAAGGCACCTCGACCACATCCGAGTCTGTACCAAAAGCCTTGAATTTGCCGGACGCAAATCTCATCATTCAATCATCCGACCTTGTCAACTTCCGCGTCCATAAGTCAGTACTGGCCACCACATCGCCCGTCTTTAAAGATATATTTTCTCTACACCAACCACCTGACAGCGAGTCAGTCGATGGGCTTCCCGTGATCAAATTGACCGAAGATGCAGGATTGCTGAGCGTTCTCCTCTCGATGCTCTACCCCGTCCACCCGGTGATACCCAACTCTTACGAGAATGTGTTGCATCTGCTTGCTGCCTGTCAGAAATACGACATGAATCAGATTCAGTCCTTGATTCGTGCCGAGGTCAAACGAGGGGGGTTTCCAATGCCAATCGGAACCGAGGTATTCCGCGCCTATGGCATCGCGAGTGGAAAACGACTCATCCCGGAAATGGAGTACGCAGCCCGTCTGACGTTGGATTATCCCATGACATTCGAAACTATTGGAGATGAGCTGCGATTTTTTGAAGGTTCTGCCTTGCACGATCTTGCTCATTTCCGCATGCGCTGCAGAGACAAGCTTGTTACGTGCTTCCAGTCGTTTCTCGATCTCAAGAAACTCCCATTCAATATTTGGACGTATTGTCCAGCCAATGAAATGTATTCCTATTACAGTTCCGAAACGGGGCAATCGCCCTCTTGGTTAACCAACTTTTTTCAGCAACGTGTCACTGAATTGGGCCAGGCGTTTACAAAGCCTCTCCCGAACCCTTCGAATATCGGGGAGCAGTACAAGTCTGCTCTACAGGCACATACCACATCATCTAATCGCGGGGTCTCCTGCGTCATCTGCGCAGTAGTACATGTAATGAATGGGGAGACATTCTGCAAAGAGCTAGAGAATAGATTGGCGCAGGCCATCAGCGAGGTGTGTGATTCTTTCATTTTTCGCAAGATTTATGAGAGGCCTGAACGTTCACTCAAGGTGTAGGTACTTTCACGCGGGCTCATCGCCAGCTTTCCACTGCTGTGAATGTGATTTGACAAGCAATTCTTGCTAACTTCTCTCTCATATGTAACTCTTCTGAAGGAGTCCCTCTCCGAGTCATCATGGCGCGTGGAGGCATTCTCATGACTGTAGTAGGTCTAGATGTTACGATGTATACCAACGCATTCTTCCTCTAAAATGCCGAACGATCGTGCCAGTGAGGAAGTTAAGTAATTGTCATTCTTTCGTTGGCTCTTGCGACTGTAGCCCTTTTTCACACCCGCTCATCGCATCCACGGAGAGAAACCTAGCCTCTCATTTGTCAACGATAGGGTTAGGGTCAGGGGTACAATTTGCTTAATGTGCGTCACGATCCCCATCGACAAGAACAGACCGGGTGCTTCACACCAGTCTTACGTATTTCTTCTCTACGGAATACCAACCCATGGTCCCGTGCTTCCTGCCCCAAGTCACTCCTCAGTTGGCGTGATCCGGTACAAACAGCAACATTTGACTTCATGCGTCAACCATCTCGGCCTCCCGGCTGCTCTTCGTAAGCCCACCAACGATCTCGTGCACAACAAGTTGATTCCAGCCGATGATACGGTGTTCCTCTGTCAGCCTCGACCGTTAGTACAAACACGCTGCCGACACTGTCTAGCGCGTCCGCGACGGTGTTCAAGTTCCAGCTTGGGCGCGTGATCCCCTGCGGTCTCACGGAGCAGCGCGCCCACCTCTAATTGGACCGCGACAACAACTGGCATCTGAAATGGGGCATTGAACAGCGCGACAATCTAAGGATGTGCGGCATTGGCGAGAACTTTAACGTCACACCCAGCGGGCGCCCAACCCAGGCCAACCGACTCGCCGTTGGGTCTGTGCCGCCTGCGAGCCGGGAGAGCACGAGCTTCATGTCCAGGGCGTTTTCGTATCCTCCGGTTTCGTCTCGTCCCTGTCGTTGTCGTCTAAAATATGTTGAGTTTGGTGCAGCAGTAATTGCGATTTCCGCGCGTAAATATCGTACAGGCCCGAATATCATTACGTCGCACAACCGATACAGACGGAGACGGAAGTCCGGGTCACCGGCCCTGGGCGCTTCACCTGCTTTGTCCACGATCACGGGCCCTCTTGCTGTCCGCAGCAGTACTAGTGCAATGAGCGTCAACATCAGCCATAGTCATTTCACACCCTCCGACCACTCCGACCATGTCGAGCTCTATAACGATCTCATCGGAGGAATCCGCTGCCGATAGCAGACATGTTTTGAGCCATCCCCATGCAGACATTATCCTTCGCTCCCAGGACTCCCTTGAGTTCAGAGTGCCGAAAGTCTACATCATTGACAGCTCTCCTATCCTCGCCGAGTTGATAAGAGCCTCTTCAAAGCCCAGCACTTCTGCTACCCCAATCTCCAATTCCGTTACACCACTTCCGGTCGTCGAGCTCTCCGATAGTGGCGGGATCCTCGCAAGCCTCCTCAGCTTCATCATTCCCATGCCCGCCGAACTTCCGCCCTTACTCGAAGATATAATGGAGCTTCTCTCGACGGCCCAAAAATACGAGATGGATCTTGTCCTACCTCGCATCAGAGATCACCTCGGCAAGCAAGACCCACCACTGATCCGGGACGACAATGCGTTCTACATTTACTCCCTCGCCAAAAAATACGACCTTCGTCACGAGGCGGATCAAGCAGCGCGGCTCACGCTGAATGTTTCGATGTCCATTGAGGATCTAGAGGCCACTGGGAAGCTTGATGTCCTATCCGGCGCCCTCCTTCATCGACTCTGGGAGTATCACCAGACAGTCCGGGGCTACCTTGAGAGCGACTTTGAGTCGTTCATGATGTTGGGGGCCGGGCCGCGGATCAACTTCCGTTGCATTAGGCTCAGCTCCTCCGACGTCCCTCTCTGGCTCAGTGACTACATCAATTCCATAGCGATGAACCCTGCCCTGTTCAATCTCTCCGACTTTCACATGGCGCTTACGCGCCACGTTATGCCCTCGCCAGTTCCCCGCTCGTCTCGCCCCTGCCAATCGTGCGCCTCAATAAGTCGCAATACGATAGACGCATTTTGGACGGCCTTGTCGGATGTCGTGCAGCGGAGTCTTGACAATGTAAGCCTCGGCGCCGTTCATCAACTGCTTGTGCTTACGTGATAACACTTTTCGTAGGTCGAGGCAGACTTGTTCTTAGAGAGCGAGATGAAGTCGTACCAGGGCCAATCCAACAACCCGTCCGCGAACGGGTTGCCTTCTCAGGGTCTAGCCATGCAAAATGCGGACGTCGTACTGCTGTCGTCTGACGGCGTCCGTTTCTATGTCCACAAATCGACATTATCCATATCTTCCCCATTCTTCCAGGGTATGTTCTCGATCCCTCAGCCCTCCGATATAGAAATCCAAGTTATCGACGGCCTCCCTGCGGTCCCTTTATCTGAGGACGCAGAATTACTCCATAACCTCATCACATTTCTATACCCGATTCCCTCCGTGATCCCTGACGATTATGACAAGGCTTTGGCGCTTCTCGCCGTTGCGCAGAAATACGACATGGACGCCGTCCAATTGTCTATTCGTGCCGAGATGAAAAGCAAAGACATTCATCCGCTCACCGTAACGGCGACGTTCCACGCCTACGGCTTCGCAAGCACGAAGGGGCTCCAACAAGAAATGGAGAGTGCAGCTCGCCTCAGTTTGGACTTTTCCATGACATTTGATTCTATGGCAGAGGAACTGGCCATTTTCGGAGGGTGGGCACTGCGAGACCTAGCTCGCTATCGCAAGCGCTGCCGCGACAGTCTTATTTCGTGTCTTGAGTCGCTGCTTGATTCCCGCCTCCCTCCCTCGGATATCTGGGTCGGATGCCATAACACCACCTCAGCCACCATCGCCTGGTGGTTACAGACACTGCTCGTGGAACACATCAAAAAGCTCCGCGGAAGTTTCACCCAAAGTTTACTGAAACCTTCGAGCCTACGAGCCGAATATCAGGCCGCTCTCAAGACCCATGTCTCTCAAATGGGGTGTGCCTTTTGCTCGAAAGTGCACGTCATGCATGGAGAGGTATTTTGCGCTCAAATGGAGGAAAAGATGACAAATGCGCTGGATAGGGTGAGTACTCTCTAACACCTTTCGTTAGAGACTTCTCAGCGTCTTAATGATTTCTGGGTAGGTACGCTTTACTCTTGATCCAGTCCTGGAGGCAGCCACCCGGGAGGAAATTGATTGAATGGCTGAGGATGATTTAACCGGTATGAAAAGCGGCAAATGAGACGTTTCTTGGGTATGGTATGTTTTCCCCGACTTCAGTGGTGGAACTATGCTTGTCAAAATGTGTTCCATCCCCGAAAGCAAGAGTGTACTAGTATATTTCTAGGTTCGCGAGCGATATTTTGATTTTCCCAGCGTATGACTTGTATGTGTTCTGCCATATTCCCTGATCTAGCAAATCGATAGTACTACTGTAGTGACGACGGAGTTACCCGTGCTGCAACGCCAGCCGAATTTAATGTCTTATCCCTTCGGAATTCTAGTTGAACCTCGACAGATAAAACTCCGTCGACAAATTTGTCGAGGTGAAGCATTGACGGCCAAAGCATGCCAGGAGGATGGAATTTGATTGAGGGCGTAATCAATCTGGAAGGCTTGCCGCGTAAAGAGGTTCGGCCGCAGCACAGAAAGCCTCAAGTTACTCACCTCGTCTCATTCTTGAAATTTCTAACAGAAAACGTTCAAACACGTTTTAACACCCTCAATTCCGGGCGCAAGATGCCGTCCTTTTATGTCGATATCATGTAGGTCATCGCGAAGCCGCTGCGGATGCGAACCTAGACCATAGCAGGGCTTCCCGCAGCGCGCCCCACTGCGCTATGCGGTTATATTTAATGTATACACCTCTTCCTAGTCCGATAGGAAGGGTATCGTTATGACTATGCAGAGTCCATCTGCGCCTGCGTCGTACAATCTGCGTCACTGCGCCCTGGCATCTTCTCATTGTCGCTAGTGTAAAGGTACTTTTAGTATGACATGAGACGATGAGACTACGCCTACGACTACCTCGGAGGCGCCTCAACATGCCTACATCGTACGAACCTCTCCCTAACGTGCTCTTTGAGTATCGTGGTGCAGATATCATTCTTCGTTCTTGCGATCATCATCACCTCCGAGTACCAAAGATCTACATCGTCGATTGCTCTCCGATCCTTGACCAGTCTATCCAGAAGACCCTAGAGTCCCCTCATGATGTCCATGGTGAAGCGTCACTTCCCGTGATTCAACTTCCAGAAAGCGGGGCGATCCTTCATAGTCTTCTCACCTTCATCTTCCCCGTGACGCCCCTCGCGCCTTCGAGCACCGAAACAGCCATGGAACTTCTTTCTGTCGCACAAAAATATCAGATGGATTCCGTTCTGGCTCACATCCGGCTCAGTATTGCGCGACACAGCCCACCATCCACGGAACGAGACCCCGCGCTTTACATGTATTCCCTAGCGCAAAAGTACGGGCTACGCCAGGAAGCACTTCAAGCCGCGCGAACTTTATTGAACTACCAGATTAACATTGAGGACTTGGAGGATCAGCTCGACATGATGCCCGGCTCATCGTTGTATGAACTCTGGAAGTATTCCGAAAAGGTCAAAACGATTCTTGCATCGGATCTTGCGGAGTTTAGGACGTCTGGCGCAGGCGGCACTTTGACAGGTTTACGATGCGTAGATCTCACTCCTTCCCAAATCCCATGCTGGGTTGAGGACTATATCGAGTCTATCGCCGATGACGTTAGCCTCTTCGATATCATCGAGTTCAACTCTGCCCTCGGAATCCACATGGCGGCCGAGACTGGCAATCCTATATGCGAATGCGTCTTTATGCATAGCCAGACGATCCGCGAGTTTTGGGATGCATTGACGTCCGTTGTAAATGGCAGTTTCAATAAAGTGAGTCTGATTGATGTGGATGAGCGGCATGCGAGGTTGACGTCTTGACAGGCAGAGTCTACTTTATCTCTCGTGCAGGAGCTAGAGGACTCGGATTCTCAAACCCGGGTTAATCCGACCACTTCACCGCCTGAACCACCGGAAGTACCCGACGCGAATCTCATCATTCAATCGTCTGACCTCGTCAACTTCCCTGTCCACAAGTCAGTGCTGGCCATGGCATCTCCCTTCTTTAAAGATCTACTCTCTCTCCCCCAACCTTCCGACAGCGAAGCCGTCGATGGGCTTCCCGTGGTCCAAGTGGCCGAAGACGCGGAACTTCTGGCTATCCTGATCTCTATTCTATACCCTGTCCCCCTGGCGATACCCAACTCTTACATGCAGGTATTAGACCTGCTTTCTGCCTGCCAGAAGTACGACATGGTTCAAGTGCAGTCTTATATTCGTACCGAAGTCAACCACGGCGGATTTCCTGCGCCGGTCGGAATCGAGGTTTTCGGTGCATATGCGATCGCAAGGGCCAAACAACTCAGTTCGGAAGCGGAAAACGCTGCTCGTTTGACTTTGGACTATCCTATGACATTCGACACTCTCGGAGAAAGGCTGCGATTATTCGAGGGTCCTGCATTGCGCGATCTTGCTCGTTTCCGTCATCGCTGCAGAGACAACCTGGTAGCGTGCCTTAAGTCATTCCTTGAGGTCGACGCTCCAGGACCCTCGAACATTTGGACTCATTGTCCGACTGCTGTGCGACAAAGGAAGGCCTGGGAGGCCACCGCACTGTATGACGGGTGGGAGATCCCCCCCAGGCCAGCGGCTGTTCTTCCCCACTGGCTGGGTCAAATACTCTCACGGCGTCACATTGACTTATTCGCGGATTCACTCACCACATCTACAAGCGTCTGCGGGGAGTACTTAGCGGCTATCCAGACTCATACCAACTGCAATTTCTGCCTGCAGGTGCACGCGACCCAGGGTTCAACGTTCTGTGCGGAACTCGAGAGCAAGTTGGTGGAGGCACGAGACAAGGTACAAATCTTATTCCCTTAGTTTCAAAGTGCTTAGGAATGCTCACCCTGTAGGTGCGGGATGATCTCGACTAACCCTTATTTCCAACTTACCCAAAATTCTAGGTGCCGGTGATACCTCTGTCGTAGTGATGGAGCCAATGTAAAGATAAACCTCGCAAGTAAACACCGACTCTAACTCGTCAGTAGTTTATGGGTTCTTGTTTGTGGAAGTCTGTTTTGCAGAGTGCTTGTGTTGGTCCATGCCATATTGACTGCTACGATCCTTCACCGTTCGACCAATCTCCCTCTCCCCTTTTTTGTGCGTACCTCGGGATCTTATACACCGCGCGGTAGCAGCATATGATTCTTATCCCCATCTCGAAACGCATCTGCTTCCTCGCGTTGCTAGCGACAGGTAACGATAAGTGTCCATAATATTGTGTGTGATCCCACTGGGCCGGTGGAAAACTTCAGTGGCATTATAGACGGTGCACGTGCAAGGGCGGAATCTAGGCAGGAAGACATGTATCAGGTATAGCGGCCCTGTATTGTGCGAAATGGAAACTCCCATGTTGATAAACGTGCTCGTGCTCGTGCGCACACTCGTTTGCTCAAAAACCTCCGATAGATAACCCGGAGCTTTCTAGTGGCAGAGGTGACATGTAACAATTTTTAGACCTTGAGAGAGGTAAGCATAGCGCCAAGGCAAACATGACTCCTTCCGCGCAAAATACTCTGATAATTTTCTCGAGACAGCCAGTCTGAGTCTAGAGAAGGTGAGTTGGGACTTGGGTAATACAAAGTATTCCATTTTAAGGCGAAGCTCGCCGTGGTCAGGCCGCCTTCGCTGGCCACTTAACCACGCTTTTTTATGGTGGTGATAGGTCCGGTGGGTGTACGGAAGTTGACAGTGCCCCCCAGTGACACGTAGACACACGAAACCTCAGCCCGAGTCATCGATAGTCTCACCAGGATACGGCCTACATGTTTCCCTCGAATCGGTCTAGATCGGATTCAACCATGATCATGATGACCCATCGTCGCCGGTACGAGCCTACGAGGGTTTGGCCGCAGCATTATGTACGCTAAATGACTCCAGGCTTGCCTCGACCTTCGGATATTTGAGGAAAGGCGTAAAATATACGTAACGCCTACAACCCTGGGTGCAACTGGATGGTTCGTCGTTCATCGGATCGGAGGAAACGCGTGGGGATCTTACCGTAACCCTAACCACAGACTTGAATTTTGCCCGTGTCATGTCTGTCACCGTGATACTCAGCATTATGTTACGGCTGCGCAAACTCTACGGGGCCTTGTCCTGCTACGCCTCGTGTCGTGTCCATGACCGTGTTCTGGAGTCTTCTCTTCCATTTGGTGTGTATTTAAAAGGCTACTGTAAGCGGGGGTATTTCGGTAGCCTTCCGTACAACACGAGACTACGATACATCGTTTCAAAGCCCCCCTCACCTTTTCCATGCCTACGCTGGTAGAACCTCCTGCAAACATACTCTTCGAATACACTGGCGCTGATGTCATTCTTCGCTCCTGTGACTCCCATCACTTCCGGGTGCCAAAATCCCATGTCGTCCGTACATCCCCGGTACTCGATGAGCTTATCAAGAGAGCTTCAACTCCCGGAAAGCGACGCTATCCTTCACAATCTTCTCACCTTCATCTTTCCCGTGACCTCCCTCGTACCATTGACCACTGAAAATGCGATGGAACTTCTATCTGTGGCCCAAAAGTATCAAATGGTCTCTGTTACGGCTTATATGCGGTACAGTATCGCACAACAGACCCCACCATCCACCGAGCGAGATACTGCTCTCTACCTTTATCATCTCCCACAAAAGTATGGGCTTCGCCACGAAGCGCTTCAGTCTGCGAGAACTATATCAAAATACCCGATGAATATAGAGGATTTAGAAGATAAGCTCGCAATGATGCCGGGCGCTTCTCTTTACGAACTCTGGAAATACCACGAAAAGGTTCGGACCATTCTCAAGTTGGACCTTACGGAATTTGGGACGTCTGGTGCACACGGAACTTTGACAGGCCTACATTGTGTAAAATACAGGACTTCCCAAATCCCGCGCTGGCTTGACGACTATATCGAGTCGATAGGGGATACTCCTAACCGCTTCGATCTCATTGAGTTCAACACTGCCCTGGCCCGCCACCTTACGTGTAGTGGGTCTCATTGTGGTGAGTCTCAACAAAACAATTGTAATTGTGGATCTATGTCCAGTGAGACCATACGTAACTTTTGGGCAGCTTTGGCGTCTGTTTTTGATGGCAGTTTTGTAAAGGTGAGGATGGTAAATTCGTGCCAACTATTTGCGAAGTTGATGTCTTTGCAGGCGGAATCAGCCCTATATCTCGTGAAGGAGAGAGAGGATTCTCAACCCCAAGTCAATTCAATCACATGTCTACCCGAACCCTTGGAAGTACCTGACGCGAATCTTGTCATTCGATCGTCCGATCTTGTCAACTTCCGTGTTCATAAGCCCGTACTTGCCATGGCATCGCCAGTCTTCAAAGATCTACTTTCTCTTCCTGTAACACACCGCTATTCGCAGGTGTGCTGAGTGATAAGATGTGAGAGACTTAGTACCTCAAGGGCTCACACAACAGAACCAGATCAATCTTGGTCTATTGTAAAGTCACGTAGAGGTGTAAAAAAGTCGTCTGCCCCTCCGAAGTGAGGGGCACTTGCTTATATACATGCCTAATATTGTGGCTAATATATGAAATTACTTACTGATGGGCTTTACTCCCACTTTGTCTCACATGCAATATATCGGGATAGCAACCACATGCTTGATTGCACAGCCAGATCTCTCGATCTGGGGGCCCATTTTCGGGCGGCTTACACTTCCAGTGATAAATCCGTCGATGGGCTTCCCGTGGTACAATTGCCCGAAGAAGCAGAATTGCTGGATAGTCTTGTCTCTGTGCTTTACCCCGTCTTTTCGGTGACACTCAACTCCTATGACAAGGTGTTGTATCTGCTCGCCACTTGCCAGAAATACGAAATGTTTTCAGTGCAGCCCTCAATCCGCGACAAAGTCTACCGCGGACATTTTCCAGCACCGGTCGGAATCGAGGTCTACAGTGCATATGCGATCGCGAAAGCCAAAGGACTTACTCCGGAAATAGAAAACTTGGCACGTTTAACATTGGACTATCCAATGACATTCGAAACTCTTGGAGATCCTCGACTCGACCTCGTATTCCTCTCCAAAACCTTTAGCCAACCACGCGCAATTGTATTGCTGACTTGTCGACGAATGGTAAGTTATCCACCACACACATACCACAACCAGATCACCTTAACCAAAGTACTCGAAAAAATCTTAGTAAGAATCCCATTCTCCCACAACCAGCTTTTTCACTTCGTAATAATGGTGGTTCCGACACTACCCTGACCTGGAAATCCATCGTCATATTCGCCCAAACGTGCCATTGACAGTTACGTAGGACCCAAGGGGGAAGGCACAGTCAATGTGGACGACCGCCATGTAAAGTGTTTCAGCTGTAGCATAGATCTCGCTAAGTCACTCATCTGCTTCGTTCGAATTTGACTGAATACACACAATACATTGTGGCACATACAACCCGATGCTCAATAGCTCAGTCTGGGTATCGCCGCCAGATTGGTCCGGTGGCTACGGATAGCTGCGGATATGAACCCTAACAATTAATGTATAGGCAATGGGATAATAATGATAATATTGAGTCTAAGTCGAAAGATCTAAGGTGTGCACGATGATCCGATCGCTGAAAAGAGACGGAACCAACTACGTCGAATAAGTACAGGTGAATCTACTAAGGAAACGAACGTTTTGCTCACCTCAGTATGCGCACACTAATTACACAAGACTGAGGGCGCTATTCTACTGCCTAAGGTGACTTAAATACGAAAGGAATTTGGGTGTAGCAAAAGGAGAAAAACGGGCGCAAAAATGAGCACAATCTCGCGTAAGTATACGGCCGATATTACCGCATCTACAGACGACGCGGCGTCTTGGGCCAATTCGGGCCGGTACGGACTAATAAGGAAACAGGAAACCACAAGACAACTGTCCAAAACGAACTCAACTGACACTCGTGCGAACAAGGGAAACAATAAACGATGTCCGAGGACTGCGAGCACGTTTGCTCCACGCCCTCGCGCTCCAACTGCTGCGCAAAACAAGCCCGATTATTCCGATAATTCCGACAACAATTGTGGCTTCGCAAGGACTTGCCAGCGCTCCGTGAGTCACTGCCTCGTGCAATCAGATAATGTCATATGCTCCTTCCGATTTGAAGATGGTCTGGCCATGAACCTCGCCACACAAGGCACACTTATGTCAGGTAGTCTGCATCATGTATGTTCTGACTGCGATACTATTGGCCACCCGGACCCGCGCTTACCTGCTGCGCCCTATGTCGCCTCGATCTGGCGTCTATTCCTCACTGAGGCTTGATCGATATTTAAACGGCGAGGATGATTCTCCGCATGACACAAGACTACGTCCACAAGTCCCCTTTAAAACGGGCATTCAACATTAGCAACATGCTTACATCGGAGGAACCTCTGGCAAACTTACTCTTCGAATACCCCGGTGCAGATCTCACCCTTCGCTCCTACGATTCCTATCACTTCCGGGTGCCAAGGTCTTACGTCGTCAATTGCTCTCCGGTGCTTGAAGAGCTTATCCCGAAAGCCTCAGGCCCCTCCGATGACGGGCAAGATGAACCATCGACACCTGTGGTTCAACTCCCGGAAAGTGGTGCGACCCTTCACAGTCTCCTCACCTTCATCTTTCCCGTAAACCCCTTCCTACCATTGACCACCGAAAAAACCATGGAACTCCTCTCCGTGGCCCAAAAGTATCAAATGGTCTCCGTGCTGTCTCACATCCGGGGCAGTATCGCACAACAGAATCAGAATCCACCCTCCACCCAGCAAGATACAGCACTCCATATCTATGCCCTCGCACAAGAGTACGGACTTCGCCAAGAAGCTCTTCAAGCCGCACAAATTATATTGAAATACCCGATGAATATCGAGGACTTGGGGGACAAACTCGACGTTATGCCGGGCACTTCTCTTTATGAACTCTGGAAGTACTACGAAGAAGCTCGGGCCATTCTCGCGTTGAACCTGACGGAATTTAAGACTTCTGGTGCATACCCAGGTTTATATTGTGTCGGGTTCAGCTCTTCCGAAATTCCTCGGTGGCTTGACGACTACATTACATCGATAGGAGATGCTCCTAACCACTTCGATCTCATCGAATTCCACGCTTCCCTGGCGCGTCATATCAAAGCTGAGGCCGCAAATAACAGATGCGTCTGTGTGTCAATCCCCAGTCAGACCATACGCAATTTTTGGGATGCTTTGGCGGCTATTGTTCATAGCAGTTTCAAACAGATGAGTATGATCGAGGTTTATTCACTTCTTGTGGTTGACATATTTACAGGCAGAGTCAGCTCTATGTCTCATACATGAACGAGAGGATTCTCAAGTCGGTCCGCCAACATCCCTACCTAAACCCTTGGACGTATCCGACGCGAATCTCATAATACGATCATCCGACCTGATCAACTTCCGTGTCCATAAATCAGCCCTGTCCATGACGTCACCTTTCTTCAAGGATCTACTTTCCCTTCCCCAACCTTCTGACAGCGAAGCCGTCGATGGACTTCCGGTCGTCCAACTGTCCGAGGATGCAGAACTACTGAATAGCCTTTTCTCGATGCTTTATCCCGTCCGTCCAGCGGTACCCAACTCTTACGACAAGGTGTTGTATCTGCTTGCCGCTTGTCAGAAGTATGACATGGATCCGGTCCAGTCCGCTATTCGCGCCGAGGTCATCTGCGGACGTTTTCCGTCGCCAGCTGGAACTGAAGTCTTCGGTGCATACGCAATCGCCAGTAATAAAGGACTAGTTCCGGAGATGGAAAACGCGGCTCGCCTAACCCTAGATTTTCCCATGACATTCGAAACTATTGGAGAATGGCTACGATTGTTCGAGGGTCCGGCATTACGCGACCTTGCACGTTTCCGAAAGCGCTGCAGAGACAACCTGATAACGTGCCTCAAGTTGTTCCTCAAAGTCAACACTCCAGAACCCTCAAGCATATGGGTCGGTTGTCCCAGTGTTGCAAGGAACCCAGTTGTTCTCCCCACCTGGTTAACTCAAACTCTCTCATGGAATGACTTGAAACTGCAAGTGTTCACGCATCCACTCCCCACACCTTCAAGCATGCGTAGGCGATATATGACGGCTATCCAGAGTCACGATCAATGTAATTTCTGCTTCCGAGTGCACGCAAAAGAGGGTTCGTCTTACGTTGCGGAACTTGAGAGCAAGTTGGCACAGGCGCGAGACAAGGTGCATATCTCCTTCAGTTAATTTAACGTATTTGAATTTACAAATATAGGTGCGCCGTGATCTGGGCTAACCCCTGCATTAAATTTACCCGATTCCTAGGAATCCGTGATACCTTTGACGTGGCGAGGTAAAGCCAGTAAACGTAAAGGTAAACGTCACGTGATTGTTCCAGTTGCGTCGGAGCAGTTGTAGAGAAAGTGGTTAGGCACCACGAAGTGAAGCGATATTGGTCGCTGACTCATCTGTAGTTTAGGGGGTTAATATTCGTGTACAAATTCGTTTTGAAGAGTGCCATTATTGGTATATCCGACTCTACCAGGGTCATCAGGCTGTACTCTAAGTCCTACCTTCTTGGTGTGTACCTCACAGCACAGAATCCTGTGTATTATACAAGTGCTGTGACGATACCTTTGCCTCTGACTCCTTCAATATGAGATGTGTTCTGACGGTAGTTAAAATTGCCGAGTCCTCAGATTCTGAACCAGACACAGTCTGAAAGTTCACGCGACGCTACTATTAGGTGCCAGTTTTCCAGGACGATCAATGGGACAACAGCACAAGAAAAGTGATGTGGGACCATAAATCATGCAGATATTGTTTCTAACAAATTATGATAACAAGTAGATCTAATGAACTTCTGTAATATGTGCATGAGTTTATAAAGATTACACCCATATGACATGTGCTAGCCTGACTCCGAGTCGGAGTCAATCGCCCGTCATAGTATCTACGTCCACTGCACAGAACTGTAGATATCTGACTCATAAAGTAAGGGCCTTGAGTATTGTGATGGGGTAATAAGGCGAATATTGTGCTAGTGGAAGGCAACAAAATAACGCTTCCAAATATTTATACCGACTGCATGCATCCCATGACCGATGGCAGTGTTGTGCTCCAAGTCGGGCTCCAGCTTGTCTTGTCCTTGTCGATCTTGAGCCTTGTGCGCCTTTACGACTTGAACTCGTGCCTGTGCCCACAACCCCCTTCAATTGCCACGATGCAGTATGCGATAAATGAGTTTTAACAGCTTTGTGTTGGAAGGGACGGTCCCGGGCCCATGCTAATCTGTGCTAGCGAGTGATAATTCCCGGATAATGACGTAATTTTCTCGGCAAAGGTGCCAATTACAGTAGTAGCGCGGGTGCGCCCGTACACTCACGGACGTTCCTAATAGGGATGTCCTTACTGTTCGTCTGTCTTTTTAATGATTATATTTTTGTGTTCATAAATTAAGATGTACATATGGTACAATGCTTGCTACCGTCGAATACCCCCGGACTCACTCGCACATTCTTGTGCTCAGGCTCGCTCCCCCTCCATTTCTTCCAAAACTTTATCGAATGTTATGCAGTACAATGAGACTTCTCTCCTCGCTCTTCGAATCTCAACAGAACTCGTACAAACACAATGACTCTGGTTTCGGGTCCTGGTATATGGGTCATCTCTTAACGATACCTTGGCTTCCCGCAGCGTTTGTATGTTCAGCATTATAGTACAGTATTATGCACCCTTTCGATATAGGTGTGTCGCTGTGCGTAAGAACACCTGCTTGCATCAGGTGGCAGCTGGTATCTGAGCTATGTCGCCAAATATATTACGTTTCCCGTTTCGCACTTAGTCACTAAGCCTCACGTCCGGCTACCAGGACCCCTGAAAATATCGCTTAAGGTTGGAGTCCGGTTTGGATGGGTTGATCAATTTAGTTATCCATATAGTAATTCAAAAGTGTGTCCTGAGCCTCCCAAATTGGCGTTCCCGAGCTGCCTAAACTTGGCAATGCCGGCAGACACTTTTCTTTTAGGGGCGCCCAAAATGGAAAATGATTATATAAGATATTTACTAAGCAGGTGAAAAATTTTTCGCCACTCTGTGCCTTGCTATTCCCTGGCAATGGCACTCATTCCCGGCATCCCGGAATGCGTGCCTTGCCGTCAATTCAATCCTATGGTGCCATCCCGGCATGTTGGATGTTTCTCTTCCGGCACTTCGGGATGTCCCTCTGGCAACTCAGAATGCCTCCTGGCATCTCGGAATGTCCTTGCCGCCACTCAGAAACCTTACTAACATGCTTACAATGTGATAAAAACCCGAAATTAGGTTTCCTCCACATGTTAACATGCTTACCAAGTAATAAAAACAAGAAATTGGGTTTCTCCCCATACAAAAATGCGAAATAATAATGATAATATATTTACAAAAACATAAAAAGATCAGAAAATACTTTCCACAATGCTTATTAAGGCCCAAAAAGTCGAAATTATGATCCTTCTCCTTTGCACAATGGCTATTAAATGCATAAGAGCACTAAATAATGGTAATAAAATTAGAATAATATACGAAAAGTGGGAAAAACATTTTAATAATATTGTTTTACTTGAGACACAATATGTATTGCTTAAAATAAACTATGCCCTCTTATGTGATACTATGCTTTCTTTAAGATGTACTATGGTTTACTTACATTATGCTATACTATGATACACTATGCTATCTTTATGATATGCTACACTTCCTTTAAGATACGCTATGCTTCCTCTAAGATACACTATGCTTCCTCTAAGATATGCTATGCTTCCTCTATGATATGCTATGCTCCCTCTACGATACGCTATGCTCCCTCTACGATACGCTATGCTCCCTCTACGATACGCTATGCTCCCTCTACGATACGCTATGCTCCCTCTACGATATGCTATGCTCCCTCTACGATACGCTAT
>QFEY01001124.1:0-10265 GCA_003316435.1 Russula virescens
AGGGACCTATAGAGGCTTATAGGTACGAAGGCGACGCGCATCGTCTATATACAACAGCGAACCCGCAACCAAGAACGAACCCTCTTGGTCGAACACGCTTTAGTCCGAGCGTGACAGCCACAGCCATGGGTTCATATGCATTGTAACCGGCCTAGGGTCTAGCCCTTGTTAGCGAGTGGGAACCGGCCCTATTGTTACAATAAGTAGTAGTTCTCTGATTGGTCGTTATTGTCTTGTGTCTGTACCTGATGGCTGTGTACTGTACCCGGTGATACTTGGTAGTACGCCCCGTGATGTTCTAGTAGTTTCTGTAGCACCTGACCAGCCTATCTGGGAAGGTGGCTCCCGCGCCTTGAAATGCATATAAGGCAGGCAGCTTGCGTCCTAAACAGGCCAAGTTGATTCTCCTGTCTCTTCTTCTGGACTACCCTATAGTCTGTCTTCTAAGGGGTTCTAGGACGTACTCTAGAGCGGTAACCCTTGACTCTACAAGTCCTCTAAGTCACTTCAGAGACTTAGCTCAACACTCCATACAAGGAGTGACTCTGACACATCTATCCAGCACACATTACAGTGCTACCAAGACGCGGCGGTGACATTAGAATCAACTTTCTTATTCACCCTGGCAAGCTCAAAGACAGGACGAACGCCTGGACCGGAGACAAAGAGGGCTACTCACGTCAACCCAGACTCAGCCCTCAAAGGAAAACCCAACACACGAGTATTCGAACATCAACCACAAACAGGACCGGCCTGTCTCATCTTCTGTGATAACGAAGAAGGGACAATCAATAAACAAACAAAGAAGGTCATCCTTTATAACGACCGCTGGTACTACACCGAGTGGCATAACGACGCCCACGCCTTCCAACTAGGGACATTTGCAACAGAAGTGGAGGCCTTCAACGCAGAAGAAGCCATATATCCAGAGGACCCGACAAATGCGGCGATCAGAGCACAGCCTATCCCAGCAGAACTCAAAGCCAAAGGAAAAGCAATGGCGACAACAACAATGATGGAAGAACAGCTTGACACTGTGTCCTTCAGGATCCTGTCACAAGAAAGCAGCAATATCGACACACAACTAAATAGAGCATTCGGAAGGGACATGAGAGGAGGAGACCCCGATCCAAATAATGGAGGAGGAGGACCACCAGGAGGAGATCCAGGTGGATTCCCCCCAGCGATGCCTCCGAACCCAAACCAACAACCCATTCATGTAGGAGGAGACGTCAAAGCCATGGGAAGCCTCCCACAACCCTTCACTGGCGACAGAGAGAGGGCCGAGGACTTTATTGAAGAAGTACAGGCATATCTTCGCCTTAACAACGATGTGGCCAGATATAACTCCCCTTACAAGAAGGTCGCATTCACCGTCACTCTCCTCAAAGGGCCTACCGTCGCAGAATGGGCACGGATGGTCGGGCAATGGCTGGATGGCCTTACCATGCCAAGAGATAATGTTGAAGAGCTATGGACTCGATTCCTCCAGATCTTTCGACAGCGATTCATCGACACAACAAAGGAGGAAAAGGCCCGTCAAAAGCTAGAAAAACTCAAGTACCAGCCACCTCTAATCGACGAACACATTACTACCTTCCGCGAACTGGTCGACAAAGCGGGATATTCACTGACGCACTCGGAAACAGCGTACAAATTCCTCTCCACGTTTAAGAAAACACCATGGATCCTACACAAGATCATGGATCCGGAAATGCCTGAGGGATACCCCACGGCCGAAGCAAAGGCCAAGAGGGTTGTCAAGTCAGCACAAGTAACAGAGAACCTACTCAAAGATCTTCTCAGCAGACATCCTGGACCCGCGATAGGACCACCACGTAACCCGAATCCTAGATACAATCCAGCGTCACCCAACCAATACCCCAGAGGAGGACGCCCCTCTTCATTCAACAATTGGAGGGCACCACAGGCTAATCCAAACGTAACTAGCACTACAGCCCCTCCCTGGATGAACAACCAACCCGTACCAATGGACTTAAGCCGAGGGAGAGCCCCGAATAACTGGAGAGGCCGAGGTCGAGGAGGATTTGGGGGAAATACCGCACAAACTCAGCGAACCTCCAACACAAGCAATGCCTGTTTCCAATGTGGGCAAGAAGGACACTACGCTAGAAACTGTCCCTCCAAACAGAATCGGCGAAACCCAGGTCCCTATGCCAATCTCATCGACTTCGATCCTACGAGCGAAGAACAAATCGAACAAACGGAAAATGACCCAACTGCATTGCGCGTAGCACGTATCCGCGCGGAACTGGGGAGCCTTACTACCGAAGAACAGGATGCAATGATCAAAGACATGGAGACAGCTGAGGGTTTTCAATTCGCCTAATCAGGTCGGCACTGATTAGGGCAAGAAGTAGCATGGATGGACCTGTATATATGTCAGCAAGGAAGTCAATGACAGTACGAATGTTCGTTCAATCAAGTGCGAAAAGAGCCGAGGTCGTGGCCCTAGTGGATTCTGGCGCGACAGAAAACTTTATGAATCTGCAATATGCAAAATGGGGGCAGCTGCCCATCAAACGACTAGAAACACCCAGACCACTTTACAATGTGGACGGAACCGAGAACAAAAGTGGAACATTGCAATACTATACCGATCTGGAGCTCCAGACAGGGACACAACGGACCACCATGAGATTCTTCCTAACCGATCTAGGGGAACATCGAGCAATATTAGGATACCCCTGGTTCTCAGCGACACAACCAAAGATCGACTGGAAGCGAGGATGGATTGACTTTTCACAGCTACCTATCATTGCAAGAACACCAGATGCTAAAGCGGCACGATATGTCCCACGACAAAGGAACATTCCCCGACCCATCCGACCAAACCAGATGCAATGCTTCATCCAATGGACGAGGAATGGGACCATCCCAACCAATGGGGATCGGTACTTTCTGGGAAGGGTCACCCTCCACCCTGAGAACCCAATACCAGATGACCTATCATCCATACCTGCCGAATACCATCGACATGGAAAAGTATTCAGCAAGCAGGCGTCGCAAAGACTCCCATCCCACACGGTATGGGATCACGCCATCGAGTTACTCCCCAATGCACCAGCAACACTCCCAGGACGCCTCCTACCACTAACCCAAGAAGAGATCGTGGAAACCACTCGGTTTGTTGGAGAACATCTGAAACAACAAACCATCAAACCTTCCGACTCCCTGTATTGCACCAATTTCTTCTATGTCAAAAAGAAAGACGGGAAGCTCCGTCCGGTGCAAGATTACAGACCCCTCAACAAGTACACCAAAAGAGACAGGACCGTTGCCCCTCTTATTTCACAGACTATCGACCGACTAGCTGGATGCACACTGTTCACCAAATTCGATGTGCGATGGGGATACAACAACATCAGAATCCGAGAAGGAGACGAATGGAAAGCAGTGTTTCTGACACCAGAGGGACTCTTCGAACCAACAGTCATGTTTTTCGGTCTCACAAACTCCCCAGCAACCTTTCAGCAAATGATGAATACGATCTTCCGACCAGAGATCGCACAACGATGGCTATCAGTATACATGGACGACATCCTCATTCATACGAAACGTGAAGATGGGGAAACGGAAGCAGAGCACCGTAAACGCCACCAGAGAAAAGTGCACCAAATCTTAGAGCGACTCGAAGAGCATGACCTATACCTCAAACCAGAGAAATGCGTCTTTGAACAACCAGAAGTCGAATACCTAGGTGTTATAGTTGGACAGGGAACAATCAAAATGGACCCAAAGAAACTCAAAGGCATCGCAGACTATCCACAACCCACGAACCCTACGGAAATCCGCCAATTCCTGGGATTCACTGGCTACTACAGGTACTTCATCCCCAACTACTCCAAAATTGCACAACCTCTACTCGACCTTACAAAGAAAGCCACCCCTTGGCACTGGGAGGATAGACAAATCAAAGCCTTCGAAGAGTTGAAAACCAGAATGTGTGCGTCGCCAGTCTTAATGCAACCAAATTGGACAAAACCATTCGTGCTACAAGTCGATGCCTCTGCTTATGGCATGGGCGCCATACTCTCACAAGAGGGTGATCACACTACACCATCCCTGGACAAACGACGCAAACTGATCCTGCACCCGATCGCATACTATTCCGCAACATTTACCCCAACCGAAAGAAACTACGACATCTATGATCGAGAACTCCTGGCCATTATCAAAGCCCTACAACATTGGAGACCCTACCTTGGATGGACACAACACCCATTCCTGATACGCACGGACCACGCAAACCTGCAATACTGGAAGTCAGCACGCAACCTAAACCGCAGGCAAGCGAGATGGCAAGCAGAACTCCAACTATACGATTACAAAATAGAACATATCCCGGGAAAGACCAACACAGCAGCAGACGCATTATCCCGACCCCCAGGGACCGACAAGGGAGACAACGACAATCAAAACCTCGTTATGATCCCACCACACCGATGCCGCACTGCAACGGAGAAAAGAAACACGACGCTACCTATCCCGGAGGATGCTGAAAACCTAAAGAGATCCCTGATGCTGCTCTACCACGACCACCCAGGGATAGGACATCCAGGCAGAGACGAAACCTTATGACTCACACAACAACACTACTCTTGGACGGGAATGAAGGAGTGGATAGCGAACTATGTAAAAGGATGTGCAACATGCCAGCAAAGCAAACCCCAAACCCATCGCCAAAAGATACCCCTTTACCGAATAGGAACGAATCCAAACGCCAAACCATTCCAACAAGTTGCGATGGACCTTATAACTGGATTGCCTCCCCACAAGGGGAAAGACGCGATACTTACCATCGTCGATCACGGATGCTCGAGGGCGGCCGTCTTCCTCCCCTGCTCCACCACGATTACGGGACCAGGGATCGCGCAGCTTTATATGGAACACATGTATCGGTGGTTTGGACTACCCACCAAGATCATCAGCGACAGAGACCCTCAGTTCACATCTCACTTTAGCAAAGCACTAGCGAAAGGGCTTGGGATCCAACAGAACATATCCACGGCCTTCCACCCACAAACCGACGGGCTGACCAAACGCAAAAACCAATGGATCGAAGGATACCTCCGACTAGTCACAACGGCACATCCCGAGCATTGGAGCGAATGGCTACCACTGGCAACAGCCGTACACAACAACAGGAAGAACATCACCACAGGCCTATCGCCCAATCAAATCCTCTTAGGACACGAGGCTGTACTGATTCCTGCTCTCCTCACGCTTACCAACAATCTGACAGCAGAGGAAAGACTCCGTCACCTAAAGGAGTATCGCGCAACGGCCATCACCAGCCTCATGGAGGTCGCGACGAAACCTGGACCACCCCTATCACAATATCACAAGGGAGACAAGGTCTGGCTCGAGGCGAAACACTTATGGCTGCAACATCAGGCGACCAAATTAAACCCAAAACGGTATGGACCATTCGTCATAGAACAAGAAATATCACCAGTGGCGTACAAGCTCTGGATCCCACTGACGTGGCGTATCCACAACGTGTTCCATGCATCACTCTTATTGCCCTATCACGAAACAACCGCCCACGGGCCCAACTTCACCCGACCACCACCTGACCTTATCGACGGCAAAGAGGAATACGAAGTGGAGCAGATAAGGAGCCACCGACGTCATGGACAATCCAGAACGCTCCAATACCTCGTCAAATGGAAAGGCTACCCCAAAAGCGACAACACGTGGGAACCAGCTGACCAAGTGCACGCGCCCATCCTTATCAAACAATACCAACAAAAGCGCCCGGGCAAAAAGATAAAAGCTGCCAACCTTCAAAGCTTACAAGGTATCAGCTTCCCTAACTGCATTCGCCTCCCCTTTCAACGCTGGCCTCATCATCTACCGACCCCAACGCGTTCACCTCTGTCCACTACGAACCACCAACCGAATCCGACTGGTTCTCTGTGGCAGACCCCGAATTCCTCGCTCCTCAACGCCCCGACACCCCCGAAACTCGTTGAAAGAAAGAAGAAGCGGCCCACAAAAGGGTTCATTGGTACGACTGCACACTCCTCGTCTGCCCCATCCACGACTCTCCCCTACGAAGCAAACCCCACAAAAAGTGCAAAGTCAACGCCAGCACCGTCTCTCACGCAACCCTCCATTTCACTGCCTGCGACCGTGTCTTCTGCCCCATCCACGACAAAATCTGAAACATGTCCTCCAACACATCTAACGACGGGTCCAACCACATGGTCGTCAAGTCTAGTCAGTCCCCCGCACCTATCCCCATCCGTCTCTGTGCCGGGTCTAGTGCCAACCCTATCGACCTTGAAATCGAGGACCTGGCTGCGCCGACCATTCACTCCCTCACCTCTGACACTGGTGACTGAATTGATCTGCAGACCATCGCCGCCTCCTGCCTATCGCCCAACACCGCACTCGCAGCCCTCCAGGGCAACGAGTGGAACAAAGAACGAACCATCGCCATCATCGCAGGGCTGGTCAACACCCTCAACGCCCGCGACGCCCAACACAAGGACCAGGTCGAAGTCCTGGAGGCAAGCCTCAAGTCTTGCGATGCCCAACTGGAGCACTACTGGGACATCTACGACATGTGTCCCAATGGGTACGAAGCGGCTGACGACCGGGTTCCCCAGATACAGGTACCCATCGGCTCGGGGTTCTACCGCCCCGCCAAGTGGGTCAAGCAACTCAACAACAGTCGCGTGGCCGTATTCCACGACGGGCAAGGACCAGCCGACACCCCCTTCATCGCCGACATATACGCCCCCTCCGACTATCCGAACAACAAAGACACCGAGCTCGAGCCTCTCGAGCCCTGGTTCTGCCACGTACTGGCGGGCAGTGGTAGCGCCTATCAAGTCCTACTTATGGAGGTGGAGAAGCAGTGGGAGTGGGGATATAAGGCAAAGGTGGAGAGGTATCGCCGGCTCGATGGTGAGTGCTGTGAGATGCTCGACTGCATCGAACTCCTGTGCTGCGACCTCGAGGCCCGCACCGAGAAGAAGCGCCTCTGCAAGAGCCGCTTGGTGGCGAGTCGCATCCAGGACAAGGTCAGTGTCCTACGCAACCGGTTCCAGCCATACCCCGGCAGACGCGTCGAGTTCTGCTCCGCATGGAAGACAACCAAGAAGCCGTATACGAAGGGTAAGGGACATGCCCTCAGCGAGGACGTCTGAGGCGTAGGAGGAGCATGGTGTAACCGGCCTAGGGTCTAGCCCTTGTTAGTGAGTGGGAACCGGCCCTATTGTTACAATAAGTAGTAGTTCTCTGATTGGTCGTTATTGTCTTGTGTCTGTACCTGATGGCTGTGTACTGTACCCGGTGATACTTGGTAGTACGCCCCGTGATGTTCTAGTAGTTTCTGTAGCACCTGACCAGCCTATCTGGGAAGGTGGCTCCCGCGCCTTGAAATGCATATAAGGCAGGCAGCTTGCGTCCTAAACAGGCCAAGTTGATTCTCCTGTCTCTTCTTCTGGACTACCCTATAGTCTGTCTTCTAAGGGGTTCTAGGACGTACTCTAGAGCGGTAACCCTTAACTCTACAAGTCCTCTAAGTCACTTCAGAGACTTAGCTCAACACTCCATACAAGGAGTGACTCTGACACATCTATCCAGCACATGTTACAGTGCTACCAAGACGCGGCGGTGACACGCATCCTCATCATGGATCATATGCTGGAGCTGGAGTAGTATGACTCGAGCAGTTGTATTTGCTGCGCATTCGCTTTTTGTTAATTATCATGACTTAGGAGAATGAGCATTAGGTGTGTCCCCCGATGATAACAAAAGATGCCAGGACTGAAGTTGGTCCTCAACTTCATTATGGGCATGCACATTCTCGGCATCAATGACATCTCTAGCTGTTGTGTATGTCTGCATTTTTTCCATCTGTAGTCATCACAAATTTCTGGAAATTCATATGAGGCAGTGTGGCACTCATAAGGTTGTCCCATGCCAGAATGAGATCAGACCTGGTTATGCCTCGTTTCAATTCTGTAGTCAGCTTATGTCATGTTTACAACCAGATAATCAGTTCTTTTTCAAACTCATAATCCGGCATGAGACCCAAATCAGCTTATTTTACCTGCACAACATTATTACCTGCTCTTTCCACCTCATAGCTGGGCACAAGACTCTTGTCAACTTATGGAAATCACATAAGTCCATGTGAGGCTGACACAAGAGGATTTTTATCCCATGAGAGTTGTGCAAGTGAATGCAATGAGTACAAATATAGGTAAATAGTGTATCAGCAATCAACAAAAAAAGCGGCGTTAGGTTGCACAGGCCAAATGGTCCGTGCACATGTCAAAGGGTATATAAACCCTCCCATTACTGTCCCCCTTCAAGCTGAAGCTTTGAGCTGGGTTTGCTCAGTTCTTTCTTTATGTTTTATTTATGATGTAGTTATACAATTAATATTTTGTTCTGTTGTAATTCCAGGTAGGCTCAGGTTGCAGGTATGGGCTGTTGACCTATACCTGTACCTGTACAGGCTGTACCCATTCCTGTCTGTGTTGTGCTATCGCCTCATAACTGTTTTGCTTAGCGTGTCCTTAATAGTTAATACCTACTTGATAATAGTTCATGACCCTAATGAAAACTTGATAAGACCTCATTATTCCTCCGGGCAGATGGTGTCGTGAATATGTGATTGCAGTGGCCCCATGCTCACTGAATGATATTATATTGGTCTGTGAGCCTACAATGCAATGATACTGGCCTCATGACTACAAAGAAGGATTGCACAAGACTCATGAGCTGAACCCAGACCATATTAATCTGCGAGTTGAAATAACTGATCCCATAATTGACTGGCATTAATGAGGCATTATGATGCCGATACAAGGCGACAAGCAAATCATGCCGCTGATATTACCTCATACCTGTTGATATTGTCTCGCGACGCCTCATATGATCATCCATAATTTAGTGATGACTACCTGAGAAGCGTGTAGGTAATGAGGGTAGTAGAAACGAGTCTCAACGTGATGAGGGAGGTTGGGAAGGGGATTGCAAGCTGGCTGGGAGATGATCTAATTATAAGAATAATATCTTGTAAGCTCTTCCCAGCACGTCCAGATAAACATGTAAAACAATAACGTATATCAGGACACCTAGGATGCGGAGGAGAGTTGATTTGACGGAGTTTCGAAAGCATGTCAACTTTGAGTATCAAGGACAAGAAATACATGAAGAATGAGTAGAAGGGAAGGGATTCACATTGGCTACAACTACGGGTATAGGTAAGAGTGTAGGTTTAGGAAAACGATGGGGTCAAGGATGGTACAGGTCGGAGTTCGGATGTCGTTGGTTATGCAATCCTTTGGAGTATCTGCTGTAATGTACCGACGATGCTATCGGAGTTGCCATCGTGTTGCATTTGTTCAATGAAGTTCTGAAGTCCCGTCCTTAGAATAGTGTTATCGACGTCAGCATCGGCCCGGATTACTGAGCCCGTGAGCATCGCGAGTGTTCTTACAAAAGAAGCAACAAGCTCAGTCGGAAGGTTGGCCATGGGAGGTGAAAGGACGCCGGAAACAAAAAATTTGAGGATCATATGGTCCCGCTCGGCAATAGAAGAGCCGTGTATTTGGGTTCGTGTATCGCCAGTGACATCTTGCAACCAATCTACCGTCAGGTCATCCGGCGTCTTGTGCATGATACACCTCGCCAGTAATGCGCAAATGGAACGAGAAGTAAGGCGTATGGCAGCGTCAGCATCATTCCACATCGCTCGCATAAGGTCGGTATTTGCAAAATGGATCCGTACGTGGAGTATTACCTCTTCCGCAATCGCATCAGGGTTGATTGAAAAAGCCTCAGCGACATGACGGACGGCCTCCAAACATTTATATAGGGCCTGACGGCGCACGGCCTCGCGAGCTTTTGAGGCGGATGTACCTGCACAGCTTCGTATAAGAGGCAATAGGAGTTCGCAAAGGGCCAACTTGTACTCGATGGAGGTTCTCATAAGTCGGGCAATTGTACTTCTCGGCATAATGGCTACGAACTCCCGAAACTTGCTTTCGTCGACTACCGCGAGCTGATTCAACAGCCAAGTAAGCATCTCGCGGTCCTCATCCTCGGGCGCATTTTCGGCCTCTTTGATGGTCCCTTTGTCTAGGCCATTCGTGAGACAGTCCCTATGTTTCTTGACAGCGTGTTTACGGCTTTCCAACCAATTCTCGATTTTCGGAATGGGCGACCTTTCGCTTGTTCGACCTTGATAATATGGAACCAGGAAGGAGCGAAGTTGG
>QFEY01001130.1:0-21264 GCA_003316435.1 Russula virescens
CTGGTTGTCGCAAAGGAGTATAGTTGGGGAGTGTTTTGTTCCGAATAGAGGGGTGATGAGTCGGTGCAACCAGATGCATTCTTTGGCTGCGTGCGTGGTGGCAACATACTCAGCTTCGGCTGTGGACAGGGTAACTAGTTCTTGTTTCTTGGATCGCCAGGAGATTGCTCCGCCGTCTACGAGGAAAACGAAACCTGAAATGGCGTGGCGATGTGCTTGTGATGCGCCGTCAGCGTCCGTGTAGCCAATGAGGTCGTGGTGGTCGTTTCCGTATGTGAGTGCATGGTCATTGGTGCCGGAGAGGTAACAGAAGATTCGTTTTACCGCCTCCCAGTGTGCTTGGCCAGGGTTGTTTAGGAATTGCGAGAGTGTTGAGATTGCGAAGGTGATATCGGGGCGCGTGGCTACAGCAATGTACATGAGGCTACCCACAGCCTCGTGATAAGGGACTTTGGCCATATAGGCCGCTTCGGTGGTATCTGCGGGTGAATCTGCTTTTGAGTAATTTGCGCCAGGGACAATGGGAGTGGCGCAAGGCTTAGCGTTGCCTAATGCAAAACGATTTAGGATAGTGTTGATGAACGTGGTCTGGCTTAGAGAGATAGTGCGGGCGTCGCAATCGCGGATGACCTTGATTCCGAGCAGCCAATGGATTGGTCCTAGGTCTGTGAGTGAATGGATGGCGTTTAGCCGCTGCTTATACTCCGCGATGAGCTCCTTGGAGCTCCCAGTAATCACGCAGTCGTCGACATGAATGGCTAAAATTGTGATGTGGTCGCCATTGCGTGCGTAGAAAACTCCTGGGTCTGCCTCGCTCATGAAAAAGCCAATGTCAGCGAGGGCTTTGCAGAGTGTAATATACCATTTCCGTCCGGCCTGTTTTAGGCCGTACAATGCCTTTAGTAGGCGTTTGACAAACTCCCCCTCACTCTCATATCCCGGCGGGGGTTGCATGTAAATGTTTTCGTTGTTGTCGAGTTCTCCATTGAGATATGCGCCATTGAAATCGAACGTGTCTATGTCCCAATCGTTACGTGTGGCCATGGCTAGGATGAGGCGGAAGCTCGCGAGGCGTGCGACGGGTGAATATGTGTCGAAATAGTCGATGCCAAATCTCTGGGTGAATCTGCGGGCGACGAGGCGGGCCTTATACTTCTCGATGGTACCATCGGCCTTGCGTTTGATGCGGAAGACCCATTTGCTGCCCACTATATTCTTTCCGGTTGGGCGTGGCACGGTTTCCCATGTTCCGGCGTTTTCGAGAGTCTGTATCTCGCGATCCATCGCCTCCTGCCATTTTGGCCAGTCAGGGCAAGATCACGCTTCTGCCAGTGTTTTTGGATCGTTGTTGGCTTCGCTGATTGCGGCCTGCATGAGTTCCTCGCAATTAGCGAGATAAGCGAAGTCGCTTGCTTCATACACGGCCGAGGCGCTCGATCCGGGCCAATCGGGATGGTACCAGCGGCGTTCCGCTTCGCTTGGCGTGTGCGAAGGAGAATCTTCTATGTCGTGTCCGACGGCACTGCCTTCTCCCGTGAGGATCCGTCAGACATGCTGTGATGGTTTTGGGAGGCGAGATGATCGGTGCAAGGGTTGTTCTTGCTGTTTCCCCTTTTGTTTTGGTGGTGGCTTTGCCGTGACAGGGCTGGGGAGTCTTTCTTCTGGTTCTGGCATTTCTTCTTCGCCACTTTCGGTGGCGTAAGGTTGTGCAGGTGGTGAGGATACGGTAGACCGTGGCTGGGGTGTGGATGGCAGGGCGCCGGGGACAGTTGGTGATGGCAGTCTGGGGATGGTTGGTGCTGGTGGCGCTGGCAGTGCTGGTGGTGCTGGCGGTGCTGGCGGTGGAGGCGCTGCGATTGGCGGGGCGAGTATCTGTTGCCTGAGTGGTTGTGGTGCGCTAGGATATAGAGTAAAGGTGGGCAAGGCAAATTTGACGTCGCGTTCGACTGAGATCGAGTTCTTATATCGCCAGTAGATACGGTGAGCGTGTTGGCTGTTGGGATCATAGCCTACCCAGTTCGCCTCCAGTCTGCGTGTGTCTAGTTTGGATCCTGTGCCTGAGTGTACCCAGACGACTTGTCCCCATTCAGGGACACCAGATAGATTGGGTTTTGTACCCGTTAGCTTTTCCAGGGGCGTGATATTGTTGCCTAAAGCTCTAGTAGATGTTCTGTTCTTCAGCCAAACAGCAAAGTTGAGTGCTTCACCCCAGAGGCTCTTTGGGAGTCCAGATTGGTGTAGCATAGCCCGGACTCGTTCCAGTAGTCGGCAGTTCAGTGATTCCGCCACTCCGTTATGCTGCGGGGTGTCGTGTGTCGTGAGGCGGCGTTTGGTGCCTTCCTGCTGTAAGAACTGAGTGAATGCGCGCCCAGTATACTCTCCGCCTCTGTCAGATCTCAGAGCTTTGATTGTGGTTCCGTGTTGTGTCCGGGCCCAAGCAGCAAATGATTTGTATGCCTCTAGAGTCTGGTCCTTAGTTCATAGTACTTCAATGCGCATGTAACGTGTGCAGTCATCTGTAAATGTCACGTAGTACTTGCGTCCTCCAAGAGTAGCTATTGGCGAGGGGCCCCATAGGTCAGTGTGTACCTCGTCTCCGAAGTGGGATGCGGGAGTGGTCGTTCGCTCGCTAGCGATGGGCTTTCGGGTCATCTTAGCATATTCACACGACTCACAGATAATTGGTGAACCGTCGTCAACTATGCGAATCCCCGTGATCGCGCCGTGTAGGACTAGGCTGCGGATGCTGTCTGCTGATATGTGCCCGAGACGCCGGTGCAAAGAATGAATGTCAAGATGTTCTATTTGACGCGAGACCTCTGCTATATACGAGTGTTCCACCTTATACAACCGATTTGAGCTCGCGGGAATGTCGCCTATCATTTTGCCGGATTTGTTTTTGATTTTGCAAGACTTGTTGTCAAAGCTGACTTGGTAGCCGGCACTGGTGATCCTTCCTATCGATACGATGGTCAGCGCCATCTCAGGGGCGTGTAAGGTGTCACGTAGGGTGACAGGCGTCGTGGTGCTCCCATTTGGGATGTCGATCTGTAGGTCCCCTGTGCCTATTGCGTAGAAGGTTCGTTTGTTAGCAGCTGTGATAGGGCGTGGAGAAATGGATCGGTAGTTCACAAAATGGTGACGGAACGGGGACATGTGGCGCGAGGCCCCAGAGTCGTAAAGCTCCATCTCGACGTTTGGTGGGTAGGGTTCTGGCCTCCCGGCGCTGTAGGCGGTCTGCGGGACGGGAATGTCGATGGATACAGTGGTGGGGAAGTCGTTTTCGATTTCTTCGATGGCTGCGTAGGTCGTTTCGGTGTCGTCGATGTAGTCGATGATGATGATGATGGAGTCTTCGGAGCTTTCGCTGTCGACGTCGGAATATTCGTCGTCCGTGTCATTCTCGGTGTCGCTGCTGTAGTCCATGCGGTCGTCTGTGTCACTGGAAGTGCTGTACTCAGCAGAATAGATGGGATGGGCAGGACAAAAGTCCTCCTCGCAGTCCATTGCGACCCATGCTTCGATGTCGGTGCTGGCGGAATTTGCGTTGTCATTGTTCGTTTGGTTGTTGTCGCGGTTACGGTTGTGACCACGGCCACGGTTGCTGGTGCGCTCGCTGTTTGGGCGCCGAGGCGGGCACTGTCCTTCCTTGCCGCCTCCTTTGGCCCAGCACTCGGACTTGTAGTGCCCCTTTCTGTGGCAATTGTAGCATTCTATATTGGACTTGTCTCGCTTGTCGTTTGCCGCGAATGCTTCGTCGGGTTTAGGCTTGCCCGATTTGATGACGCGGCGGTCATATTCGTCGCTGACAAGTTTGGTAACGTTTTCAGGGGTAATGGCTGTGCCTGTCATGTCAGCTGCCGCGTTTATGGCGCTAATCGTTCCTTCGTAGGACTGTGGAAGGGATCCCAATAGAATAGACGAGAACTCATCGTCGGTTATGTTTTTCCCCATTGCTGACAGTTGCTCCCTCATGCCGAAGAGATTGGTAAGGTGTGTGCGGATGTCGTCCTCATCGCCGCACTTAGTGTTTTGCATTTTGAGGCCTAGATCAACTGTGATCATCCTAGATCTGGACTGGTGGAGGGCCTTGAGGAGTTCCCAAGTTTCAAAAACGGACGGTCGGTCCTTGATTCTGCTAAAGATGTGGTCGGGGACTGATGCTGAGATCATTACGCTAGCTGAGGCCTCCTCAGCATCCCAGCGTTCCTGTGGCGTCAGGCCGTTGATATCTCCAGCATCGATGTATCGTTGTGGTACTGTGGCGCCTAGCAAGTGCTCCGACCAGTTATGTGAATGGAATACAAGTATCATGCGGTCACGATATGTGACCCAGTTGAGGCCTTCAGCGCCTAGTTTTGGTATGCTCACCCGGAATTCGTCGCTCATTTTGGCTAGTGGTGGTCCTAGAGTTTGTCACGGTCGATACTAAGATAATTTTCAGATTTAAAGTGCAGCGTCAGGGCCCATAACCTGGTGAAAGGTTTGGGCGAGCTGGTACTCGGGGGCGACGGGCCGGGTGACCGAGGGACGAGCCGGACGTTGGTCCAGATAGAAATCCTAGAGCGCGAGAGTGAACGAGTGAGGCAACCTCTTAAGGGCCTCTTGAGTGGGGAGCTAGTGCTGGCAGATAAGGGAGTAGAGGGAGAGGACAACTGGATGGATGTTATTCGCAATGTAGAGTAGCTATTTATACAAGTATGCTACATTGTAGGTAACGCGAGAACAAATAAAGGATACAGGAGCATTCAAGTCATAGTGGAGTAAAGTACGAAAGAAAAGGGCTTTCCTGTGGAGTGAAAGCAGGGGTCGAGCGGACAGGGGTTTGGGAGAACGGGGAATGTACGATATGAACGGTGAAGCGGAAAATGATAGCGCTACTACATCAGGTAGACATCCGAATACTTTTTTGCTTATTTTCGCTCACTTTCTCTACGACAAGTAAATATTTGGCAAGTAGTCAGCTCCTTGCCGAAAGGAAAATCGTTTACTTGTACACTACTTGCTAAGGAAAATCGTTTACTTGTACACTACTTGCTACTTATTAGTCTGCGGAACCAATGCGTTCCACTGTGATTAGAGTAGTACTTGCCAATGTGTACATTACTTTCTTTTCAACCCAATATAACAGCCCATGTACATTAAATTACGCCCCAACATCCGTCATGGCACCATTGTCGCTATAGTCGTTGTTGCCGTCGTTTGCTGTTGTTGCCGTCGCCATTATTGGGAGCATGGGTGAGCCTATCAGATTATGTCTCCGAGTTGGTGCGTTGCCGTCGTTGTCCTGCCACGTCAATGAGTAAATGAAGAATCGGTATCGCAGGGAATCAAAGCAATACTAACCCCGTGGTGTTTCTGTGCATGGGCCGCCCGTTGAGGTCGTACCGGAATGGTGTAGCCAGGCCTGTGTGATGCTGGAGAGCGGTGAGCCTGAGGTACACGACGTGCTCGGTACTCGTTGGCGTGACGCGTGCATTTGTGACCCGCATTTGTCTGGATCACACCATCGCACCGCACCGCATCATCTCGTCCTACGTCTCGGACTCATTTACCTGCAATCAACACCAACCAAACGCAACTCAATCCGTCTTCATCCGACTCACCATCATGAGAACCGTATTGATATTGTTCCTCATGCACACGATCGTTGGAATCATCGGCTTGTTTTTGGTGTGTTGCACCTTCATTTTGCTCGAGCTTAGCTGATCCTTAAACACATTAAAGATAGCCTGCTTCGTTACCGGCTCACTTACGCTCGATAGGTGGTGCTACGAACGTTCCGACGAGTCTACGCACAAGCTGATTATCGAGCTCTCTCTCTGAGAGCACGCGAAGGCCGGCGACTACGTTTCGAAGGACCGCGAAAACCAACGACAGTGATTCGAATGATAGTTGGGAGTAGTTGGGAGTGGGATTAGTCGGTATCTATAGAATGGGCATTGTCGTCAGTTGTTCTCGTCAACGGTTTTTTCAGCATCCTCTCGTGTGAGGCGAACCGGGAGCCAACACACAATTGGGGAAGGAATAAATCCTGGGCAACAGTTAGGAGAATCCGATATACTAGTGGGATAAATTGGACGTACTATATTGATAACTGGACGGTACTCGATAGACAAAAGGTAATCACACAGCAGACAAAGCATCAGCGTATGCACGCACACAGGGCATATACCGGTATGAGCCTACGGCGGGTATTGGCATTTGGCGTATGGGGAGGGGGAGTTGGACGAAGTATGACCAGAGTTCAGTGAAATCAACACAAGTAATTGAGGATCTATTTAACATGACAGGCTTATGTTGGGTAGACATTGGTATATTTCAAGGGTGAAAGATGTGCCCAGCAAGCTCCACGAGAAACGTTGTTCTGAAAGAATGAATCAGAAAGAACAAACGGGAGCCCTACATCACATACCAGTAATCAGAATCAGAAACGACACGTGCCGTGTAGCTGGAACGACGAGATTGCTTTGATCCAGCACTAAGAGCTACCGTACGCTTTCCCCCAGCCTTCTGTAACAGAACTTCTTTTCGAACCTTTTCGGCAGCATCTCGAATCTGCGCGAGGCGGCCATCAGTGCATGCCCAAACGTCAAGGATGTGGGCATCTCCCTCTTCCTCCCATTGGTCCTTCGAAAAATTGGTCTTTTTTGTGACCCTTCCGTCCTTACCAGTAAGTTTGAGGATGCCACCCCCATTCTTACTACCTTTGGCACTCGCACTCATGCAACTTTCATATGTAATAAAGCCATTGGACCACAGCCAAAGCACGCGGTGAACCTGATATAAAGAAGTCAGCATCCCTGAAGTCCAATAAGTGTTATTGCGGTGCTTACTGCGGTTGCGGATAGTGTCAGTGCAGCTTTAGGGTAGTCCGTCTTATCTACGAGGCCTGGAACAGAGATTGCAGCCTGGATTTCAATGAGGTGCTGAGCGAGCGTGTGTATAATGAGAGGGTTCAGATAGCGGCCATTTTTCTTAACCTGGATGAAGAATCATCAACGGCGGACATAAAACTGCCTATACTTTGCAACGTACTGTCGGCACCCCATTCTCGATTACGGTTTTCGTCTGAAGGAAGGCAAATTTAAGGTCAGCAAGAAGCTCTGTTGCCTCTTGCTGTCGAACTTCTGTAGAAAAGAGTTCCTCGTGATCAAAAAAGTCATGAACTGAGGAGACAGCAGCCGAAGCGATGGTGTTCCTCCACTCCCTAGCCCGTTGAGTAGCCTAACAGTTATGTGGCAAGATTAGAAGTGAAAACGTTAGAGGAGAGAGAAGGGACTTTACCGTCTGATAAACGGCATCACCTTTTTGGACTACAAAGGGTATCGCTGGTTCGCCAGCCTTCTTGTTGCCCTTATAGACCTCATTCCAGATGGCCTGAAGTACGGAAACCGTGGCTTTGGCTTCCAAGCCCCAGATATGCTCATTCGAGGCGCCGAGATATGTGAGAAACGTTTGCCTGAAGGTCACAGTCCATTTTCCACCATTCGTTGCACCATCCAGAAGATCCTTGTTACCAAGTCGCTTTAGGAACCCCGTTTGGGCTGTGATTCCAGGCTCAATAACGATATTGGCCTGAGATCCGTGGTTGTGAGACAGTATGCGATGGAATAGGGCAGGCGTGATGCTAACCTGGCTTTTCTGGGCTGCCTCCTGTGCTTTCAACGGACTAGCCAGGGCAGCCTGCTCTTCGAGAGTGTCATCCTCATCTTGCAGCCCCCCATATACGGTTGTAGGGACATCTGGCTCGTCGTCCTCGTCGTCATCGGATTCAATTTCACCACGTTTCCTTTTCAGGCTGAGTTTCGTTGCCGCTGTCCCAACGCAGGTACGAGTGGTGCTGATAGATTTAACACGAGTCGGGATGGTGTTCGTGCGAGGGCGACCGGACGTAGTAGCTTTTGACTTCTTACCGTGAGGCAGAGCTAGTACCGGAAGGTGTGTAACATCCTTTGACCATGCCTTAACCGATTTATTTATGTTTTTCTTCGTATCCGGTGTCTTGAACCTGTAGGTGTGGAAAAATAATGTCGTTTCATTAAGGGATAGGAAGGACTCGGACATTGTTGATGGCGGTTACTACGCACGTTACATCAGCATCTGTCTTGTCCTTGTTGTTTGTTTTGTGACGGGCACGTGTGTTTTGATTATGACCACCAACGATTAGTGCTGATAAGACTTATCGATCAGAAAATTGAAATACCTTTCTTTGGAAACCTTTGACAGAGGGTTCCTTACGATTTGCTTGAACCTTTTCTCTGAGCGGCTGAACTGGGTGCTTCTTCGTGGGTTTCGACCCCTCCGCAGGCACGGGGACTGATGGGGCTTCTTCCGCCTCGGAACTTTCATCACTAGTGACAGCAGCCACTGCGGGTGCCTCTGTGTCCTCATCGTAATCGTCGTCTTCTTTGCCTTCTTCGTCCTCTTCGTCCTCTTCATACTCACCGCCTTCTTCTCCTTCATCGTCAGCCTGACTTGTGTCATCATTGAACTCATGCTCGAGCTGGTTGATATCAAGGGACGTCAGCCCTTCCATCGACTTCTGAGGAGCCTGCGTAGTGAGATTGGTTGCATTGAGCACCTCCACCAGTTGAGGGATAGTAAGTTACCTTAACAATTTGAATAGACGAGAACTCCTCCGAAGAAGAATCTGCCTCAACTTGAGCATTCGCAGTATTATTGGTGGCTGTCAAAGGGCATCATCACAAATTCATCAGCGCAGACAAAGAGTCGTAGCATTGCTTCAATGAACCTTGTTTCGCTTTCTTGCCATATGCAGGCTTGGGCTTGGGCTTTGAGCTGCTTTTGGCCAGAGCCTGGAGAACCTTCGACTCGATCATGTTCTGCTGCCGAGCTATGATCAAGATCTGTCAGTGGCTTTGCATACTATATAGAAAGCCGAGACCAACTTGGAATGGCAGGGTTCTCCCGGCTTCCCATTTTTTTTACCGACAACTCTTCGGCATCATCATATTCAAGAGTCCTGTTTGCTGGATCTGTTTTCCTTCCTTTAGTTCGACGATGCTAACTCTGGAGATATATGACGTACCTTCTTGTGGCAACACTGGCAGTTCTTCCGGCCCTGAGTCGCGTTCCAATTCTTTGTTGGCTGTCACATTACGTCGAAGAATGTATTACTATGTGTATGACAAAAACCATGGAACACTCACCTTTGGCTGGACGGCGAGGAGGGGCAGAAGCAGCTTCTTTGACTCCCTTTGCCAATGCGTCCTCGATTGCGGCTACATGTGCTATACTAGCTATCTTTGCAGCGGCGTCCTCGGCTTTACTCTTTGTATTTGGCCTTTTGGATCCCCCCTTGGTCGTCGAGGATGGTTTTTTCTTTTTGTCCGAGGCACGACCGGCCCCTTTGGAGCTGCCCTTGCCCGTTGCGGTAGTGGTGGTGGCGGCGGCGGCGGCAGGTGGTTCATCTTCTTGGAGACCATGGATCACAGCAGCAACCTTGGCACAAGCACCGCCTTGAAGCTCCATACCATTTCGAAACTTGGAGGGCGACACTGAGACTTTAGGACGACGGATAACTGGCATGGTAGTGGCAGTTAAATGTAGGCTGAAAATCAACTTGTACTAAAGACGGCGTTTTCGCCTTTGTTTGTACTTGTCCGACTCCTAGTCACCCCTTGCCGCCTGGCTTTTTTGCCGACTAGCAATGGCTCCGACCCTTGTAGATACGCCGCTTATCTTCGAATGCCCTTACCCTAGATGTGGAAAATCAGTGCAAACTGCAAGTGGTTTGAACATCCATATGTCTCGAGTTCATAAAAATGAGACACTTGCTCTGTCACCTGAGAACGGTATGTTTTCATGTCCTGTGCCATCTATTGTAACAAGGCTCTGCTCACTTGCCTGTTTGAACCAGAAGGATTTCAATTCCCTAATGTCTTCGAGCTCTATTCAGATCCTATCATATGTGAAACCCCCCGCGCGGCGTCATTGTATGACTCAGGCTCACCAGGTACACCGACCGCATGGAACAATGTTAGCCCGAGGTTATCCCCCGAATTTCAGCCATCTGAGCAAGCCGTGCGATGTCTAACTGAATCAGACATAATCACAGAATCGTCGTCAGATGATGAGGCAACGCCGTCTCATTTTCCACCCGTTCCTGGCCCCATGCAACATTCGAAACACGGCAATGGGATTTTCGCGTCCAGGAATCCAAACTTAACATATGAGTTTCACCCATTGATCGATGGTGAGTGACTCAGGAATATGAATACGATATGACCTGTACGGTTTATTCCTTAGTATTTTGGTCTAAGTGTTGTTGCGGACGCTGATTGTCTATTTCACATTTTAGGGCGGCCATGCACCCTCGAGGGTGAATACCTAGCACCAGACGATAGCAAAAGGATTCCGCAGACGCTATCTCCCGAGCCATGCAGAGATGATTGGACACCGTTTGCAAGCGAAGCGGCTTTCCGAGCCGCAGAGCTGTTGTTTGTCGATAATCAGATGTCCCAAGGCCACATTGACATTCTAATGAATATCTGGAAGGAAACTGGCCAGAGCCCTTTTACTGACCACCAGGATCTTTACGATACGATTGATTCCATTGCCTTGGGTGACTTCCAATGGCAAAGCTTTTGTGTCCGGCACAAGAACCCGGAGTCAGATGACGATCTCAATACTTACCCACAGTGGATGTTCGATTCCCATGAAGTCTTCTTTCGTGATCCTCACCTGGTTGCAAAGGCAATATTGGCCAATGCCAACTTCAGCGATGGGATGGATTTTGGCCCTTATCGTGAGTTTAACGAAAACAACCAGCAATTCAGCAACTTGATGAGTGGTGACTGGGCATGGGAGCAGGCCGTATGTCTAACACGCTTGTGCCAGGAACTCACGATTAATTATTCCGGTGACTCCAGGATGAAATAGCAAAAGATCCATACACGCATGGGTCCATGTTTGTTCCCATCATACTTGGAAGCGATAAGACAACCGTTTCGGTCGGGACGGGCCATTTGGAATATTATCCTCTCTATCTTTCAATCGGAAATCTCCACAATAATGTCCGTCATGCTCACCGTGGAGGCGTCGCTTTGATTGCCTTTCTACCTATCGCAAAAAGTAAGTTTTATCCCATGAGTTCCGCAGACAACCCTGACGTCAATGATATTGCAGCTGATAAGAAGCATAGCAACAACGCACAATTCCGCACCTTCCGGCGTCAACTTTTTCACGACTCTCTCGCTCATATCCTCTCAATGCTGAAACCTGGAATGGAAGTGCCTGAAGTAGTCCGTTGTGCAGATGGTCACTTTCGACGGGCAGTATACAGCCTAGGCCCTTATATCGCCGACTACCCAGAACAGGTGCTGGTCACCTGCATCGTCCAGAACTGGTGTCCAAGGTAAGTCCACAGTCCGGCTCATTATTTCAGTTACTCAAGTCGATGAAATCGATCTGCAGATGCACAGCGCATAGGGACAATCTAGAAAGCCCAGGGGTACCGCGAAAAGCTAACCTCAACAAGGCACTGCTGGAATCCTTTTCGTTGGACGAGCTATGGAAGAACTATGGACTTGCTGGGAATATCACAGTATGTTTCGAACATTTCCTCAGTAAGCTGTGCTCAAATCGCCGTCGTAGCCATTTACCGCCAGTTTCCCGAGGGCCAATATTCACGAGTTAATATCGCCCGATCTCCTCCACCAAGTCATCAAAGGTACTTTCAAGGACCACCTCGTCGACTGGGTGAACGAGTACATCGGAAAGAAACATCCTGGCGCGGAAGGAAAAGCGATTATGGCCGACATTGACCGTCGGTAGGTCTTCTGCTGTCCAGCCCACATATGCCGCTTATCCGTTGACAGGATTGCGGCCGCTCCACCATTTGCTGGTCTACGAAGATTCCCGCAGGGTCGAGGCTTCAAGCAGTGGACGGGTGACGATTCAAAGGCACTGATGAAGGTAGAATACAGCTTCTTTCTTGGCGAAATCCAATACCCTAGAGGGGAATGGGTTAGCGTGAACCTGGAATGCACTGATCGCATGCCTCCACCCATCCTTGGCAACACATCAGTTTCGTGCTCAACGAGAAGCTGTATCAAATGTCTAGCTCACGCGGGTCTATACCAATGTCACGTCAACCCATTCTCGTGATGTTGTCTTAACGGAATGAGTCACTCATATGAATCTGTAAGCTGACGCTAAATCTTAGGTATATCTGCCGGCAATCGAAGGGTATGTTCCTAACAAGATGCTTCGAGCGATTCGTGCGTTTCTGGAGTTTTGCTACATCGCACGGCGAGAAACCATCACAAAGGGCTCACTTGAAGAGCTTGAGGATGCCCTGGCTCGCTTCCAAGAATATCGGGTTATATTCGAAGAGGAAGGGACACGACCAAAGGGGTTTTCCCTTCTGCGACAGCATGCAGCTAACCACTACCCAGAAATGATCCGCCTCTTCGGTGCACCCAACGGTTTATGCTCATCCATCACAGAAGCAAAGCATATCAAGGCCGTCAAAGAACCTTGGCGACGAAGTAATCGAGACAAGCCGCTGAAACAGATGCTCCTCACCAATCAGCGACTGGACAAGCTCGCGGCAGCCCGCGTGGACTTTACGAGGCGAGGCATGTTGGAGAGAACGCAGCTGTCCAAGTCTCTTGCTATAATCGGTAAGGAATCTTGCTCCGCTCCTTGCCTGTGGTTTTACCCCCCTTCTGAGTCCAGAGCGTATGCGTAAGTCCTTTAATGAAGGCTCGCGTCCAATTAACAGCAAGATCGGCCTGCTGGACATTATCAATGACCCAGCCATATTAGCACATGTTGAGCTTTGTGCAAAGCATTGTATGTTCTCTTCTTCACGGCTGGATGTTCTCTTAATTAACAACGCCTTTTGTTAGGCCGCAGAGATACCATCATGAACATTGCAAAGGATGCCTGCCTGCCAAATCTTCCAGATGCAATTCGTCAATTCCTGGCTCACCAGTATGGGATCGATGATGTAGGCAGCGACGTTTCCGGTTCTGCATCGGTGTCACTATCAGCTTTCCCGCTCCGCACGAAAAGGATATCGCTGTACAGCTCAGCGTCATCCATATTCTTTGCGCCTAGTGATCCATCCGGTATACATGGGATGCGAAAGGAGCGAATTCGGTCGAACAGTGAATGGAAAGGTGATCGATCGCGTCACGATTGTGTCCTGATATACACAGGAGGGGATTCGACCACCCCTCTGTCTGGCTACACGGTAGCTCGCATGTTATTCTTTTTTTCATTCACCCATGCAGGTGAAGCGTTTCCGTGCGCGCTTGTCTGGTGGTTCACTCTTACTGATGATTCTGGGCGCCGAGATGAAGACACCGGAATGTGGCTGGTTGAGCCTGAGTACAAGGGCGATGAGCCTCATATTGCCGTTGTTCACATAGATACCATCTTTCGTACTGTGCATCTCCTTCCTTATTTTGGTAAGGATACAGTACCTCTTACCTTATCGTATGAGGATTCTTTCGACTACTACGATAAATTCTATGTCAATAAGTTTGCAGACCATCACTCTTTTGAATTCTTGTAGATGATTACGCGTTTTCTTCATATTTCACAAATAGTAGAGCCTTTCGACTGACTGAGCAAACCCTTTTGACGCATATATGGGGTTGCCACGATGACATAATCGACATGTTCAACTTGAACCGCCACCGCCACTACATGTCGTCCATGAACCCCCATCATGACCTATCACGGCTTTGGACGGTTACCCAACCACTAATGCCCGAAAACTATTATTTACAAGGTTCTGCTGGTAACACTTGCCACATCAACCAATCACTCGTATGTTTCACGAACATGGTCCCATTTCATCGCCCTATCACCTGCGACATCTGACATCTGTTTTCCCCTGTCTCCCCTGCGTCTCTCCCAGCGTTATCACGCCATCGTTCACACCAAGCTTTACGTCCCTCCACCGCTCAGCATGTGCACCACAACCCGGTGCGTGTAGGATAGCGAGCCATAAGATGCTGACATGGATATTCGTTCTATCAGATTTCGCCCTTGCTATGTGTTTTGGAGCGAGGTGTGGGACACGATGTGGCGCGGGGGCCACGGAGGGCCAGGGACCCTCAAGGTGATGATGACGAGGGCATTGGTTCGAGATTATTGAAACCCTCAGGTGGGTAACAACGCAGTATTTCTCTTTTCTTTTACTTATTGATGATACTTTGTGGTTCTCGCAGGACAGCACGACACGTTGGCCTCATGGAGTTCTAACACCAGAATTTCTAGCAGTGCCTTCACGAACAGGCTGTGAAGCTTCGCACTGTGGTGGCATCTGCGGTGCGTGTTGCAGGCAAAATCGCGAGCAAACTCACAAGTCACCAAGCATGCTCTGCAGGCCCAGGTGAAGGCTGCTGTATGTCCTCTCCATCGTCCGCATCAAGGCTCAAGCTCGTAATGTATGTGGTCCGCTCCAGGCTACCACCTCACCTGACTGAACTAACTGCGTGATACGATCTCACAAGCACACAGCCATCGGCGCAGACCGGCAAGAGCCTGCCCACATACTGTCGGATGCGAGACTCATGGAACTTGAACCTGAGGACTGCTGGTGGAGGATTGCATGTGATTGGTACGCCAAGGTTATCGCAGAGTATCCTGGCTGCGGCAAGTTGCACATCATTTGGGGCTTCTTAGTCGCAGGGCTGAAGGCGAAGAACTGCGTGAAGTTTACCACTTCGTCAAAAGGTGAGCCATTACATTTACTTGAAACGTACGATTCTTCTCACCACCGAATTTTTTTCAACCTCTTACAGCATGATTGCCACTCATCCATTTGAAACCGTTCGCGAGTCTGTTCTGCCATTGTAGTCACAAGTTGCGCAAGCATGGCGTTCTGCACCCGATGCCCGCCCACCGGAGCCTTTTGTCTTCCTGCATAGCATGCTTTTTACAAACATCCAACTCGATGACTTCTCCGCCACACTTGCACGACTACTTGAACGTCTCATACTGTCGGCGCACCCGACGCTGGATCAGGAACGATACCGTTACAAGACCTGACGGAACAGAAAAACAAGTGAGTTTGCCCGAGAGGATTCTCCTCCGTCCTCCGACGGTGATTATTGATAGTCCTCTTATTCCCCAGTCTTCTTCCCATCTATTATTCTTGCATTCCATCTCACGACCCATCCATTGTATTTTGATTTCCATCTTTACCGCCCTCAGACTCCATTCTTTTTATTTCTGGAGATCTACATCTAACCCTCACAATCTTCAAAGCCAAGCCAATCCTCCCTCTTCCTTTCACCCGGTTTCCCGCCATGTGCTTGGCTCTCATACTGTTATCACAGGTTTGACAGCGAGCGGACACGACTGCTGAACTGAGAGAGGTGCGTTTCACCTCGTCGGCGATGTTCTCGGCCCCAATACACATGACTGATAACATGTGGTACGGAAATCACAGGTGGACGAGGATTGTGACAAGGTATGTAGCACAGTGGCGGCCGGTTTGTAACCTTGTATCACCGATGTGCTGCATCATCGGTAGACGGATATGACGGAGGCCCAGCTCAACGAGTAGGTGGTTTAACCAGCGCTTTGGCCTAATGGTGAAATATGATCATGTTACAGGCTGAGTCCAATGAAGGAGCATACACCATTATCACGGCAGCGAAGGCCTTGTCCTGTGTGAATCTCCAGGGAACTGACTGAACCGCAGCGCCGACGTTCTCTGCATCGATCCTCGTCCTTTCAACCCTGTTCCTTTTCTTCTCGTCGCCATCAAACTCCTGCAAGCCCATTAGCGTCGAACATGACCGATCTCGCTCATATATGACCCTTTACTCGTGCGCATCACTTACTCGACACAACAGATCTCTCGATTCGCGTCCCGGTCCTTTCCCTCTCTAGATCAGATCTTCTTTGAACTCACGGGTGTGGCCTGCATTGCTTACCTGTGTCGCACACCTACACCGCATCAAAGCCGATCCGGATGAAGGCACGCGCGGACATGGATGCCGGGAATCCCTTCGCTCAGGAAATAGGTCACTGCCGGCAGGAGACCGCGCGCGTCGCGGTGTTCGGGGACAAGGCTGTCTTTAGCCAGAGGTGGTGGGTGTTGCGGCACTGACCATCATTGCTGTTGACGCCATTTCAGACCATCTCCCAATCACCCATCATGCACAGTGACAGTCAACAGCTGTGGGTGCTCGATTTAGTTTCCCTTTCACCTTACTAACTATTTGTACGGTACCTTCTTTGTCTAGCCTCTTTCAGCAGAGCACGCCACATTCGCTTATACCACGATCTCTCCATTAACTGTCGCCATTCCACCTCCACTGCCATCACGTCTGATTTGATGATCGACATCACCGTCGTGGCCCCACATGCGCCTCGCCACAAACCTTGTCTCTGCATTCACTATCCCCCTCTTTTAATACAAATGGACATCGTAGGTACCCGGTCATGATATAACATACCCTTCTCATTCTTAGGAGAGGTTAGCTACACTCTGCGCAATTTATCCCCCTTGTCGCTCCCCCCCTCATCTTGCTTTTGCAAAGCTGCGTTTGCCTGCACCATCAGCTCTGGTTCCAAACCTGCCATTGGTCGTTCCCCCTCACCGCCTGTGTTGACCCGCCATGGTCTCTCCTTCCTTCCTTGGCACCTTTTCCTAGTACTTGGTGCTTTCTGAGGTAGAGTTTACTTGTGAAATGTATGTACTTTTGAAATAGACGTTACTTTTCCCGGCCATAATACTTTTCAAAGTACATTTACTTGTCAATATGGATGTACTTTCGAGAACTGCTCAGAGCTTAGTCCGGCAAGTAAACGATATTCCTTTTCGGTATTTTTTTCAAGAAATTGAAAAAATTAAGAAAAAATTAAGAAAAGTAATCGGACGTCTACCTGATGTACTATTAAGAGGTGCGGAAAATCGAAGCAAAATTATAGTTACAAGGCGATTTCTCTTCCGAACATGAATCCGTATTTTCTGTATTTATTATGACGTTCTTGATGACTTGCGGTGACGTTTTGTGTTTCGTATGTGCTTGCATCCTTGGGGTGGGCCGTGCTTGCCGCATTCCAGCAATAAGAGTTCCGCGGCTCCATCAGGGTAGGCCATGGGGATGACGTTGTGGGTGTGGTTTCGGGAACCCTTCACCGTCACGAATCCACGGGCAATGGTAACACGAAAAGGGAAGTTTTTTTTCCGAGTCGGGGAGTCAAATCTGCCCCTCAGGCGATTGGCCAACTTGCCGGGTCGTCGACTACCCTCGAAATGAGCTTATCTCTATACATGGGCACAAGAGAGCAATGAATAGCCTTATGCTGCTGTGCGAGGCTGTCCTAGACATACGGTACGACTACGGTACGTACGAGGAGGACTTCCTTTTCCGGTAACCACCACCTCTGCGGCAAAATCCTCGCCAAAGAAAGTGGAAACTAGATTAGAAATAGTCATAAAACATAACACACACTCTCATACACACACAATAAAGCAAAGTAAAGAGGAACACACCTAAAGACATGACGAAACCCCTAACAAAAGGGGCCACGTCACCCACCACAGCCACAAAGCCGCAGTCAGGCAGGCAGCCCCAAACACGCTCGGTCACAGCAGCAGCTGTCACCGAAAAGGCAACCAACCCACAAGGCCAGACAAACAACCAAGAGCCATCTGTCCCACCCTCACAAACGGAACCCTCTTCCGACAAAGCCAGCATACCCGAAGGTCCCACCTCCCCGCTCTGCTCAGTGGCCAATGCGATCACAACCATCATAAAAAGGCAAAACATCACCGGCCACACCAAAGAGCTCCTAGACGAGGTTCTTAAATTCATCAACGAAGCGGTAGCTAAAGAGAGCAAACGAATGGCAGAATTTGAATGTCAGGCCAAAGAAAATGCGCTGAAGTCCACCCTCAGAAAAGACCTCGGGGACATGTACAACGCACTCAGCAAACAGCTGAATGGCATCCAGGACACCTCGAACGCGGTGCTAACCAGTTCCGACAAGCTACACGCCAACACCAGTGACACCCTAGCCATCACCAAAGACCTCGCGGGCAAAGTCGGAACAGTCACCGATGCTGCAGACAAGATAGCCTCCGAAACTACTAAATACCGGGACGCCATCCTGTCAAAGCCCACGCCATCGCTCAGGGCAACCACCGACCCGAGAGTCCTGGGAGACATGCAGCGCAAAGCGAGGCAAATCCTCGTCGAAATCTTCGACACTGAGGGAAACAACACTCTTGGCAAAAGCATCACGGAGCTAGTCACCAAGGCCAACGAGGCAATTGCTTCGATTGAGGATAGCGGAAAACCGAATGGGGCGAAAGCCAAAACGGTCTTCAAGACCCGGAGAAATGCCCTAGTCCTCACCCTAAGCGACAAAGAGACAGTTGACTGGATTAAACAGCCGGACATAGAGATTGCCTTCACCTCCACCTTCTCCGAAGGATCGCACATTAAGGACAGAAGCTATAACCTGATAGCTCCAAATGTTCCGATTATCTTCAACCCAAAGGACGAAGCTCACCTCCGTGAAATCGAGGAAGCAAACGGACTCACCAAATACGGTCTGTTAAAGGCAAAATGGATAAAACCGGAAGGAAGAAGACGCCCAGGACAAACCCTTGCCTATGCAATCCTAACCATCTCCGACGCAGATGTAGCCAACCGCCTAATCAGAGACGGGATCAACATCTGCAACTCCAGAGTCAGACCTACGAAACAAAAACATGAGCCCACTCAGTGCATGAAATGCCGACGATGGGGACACTTTGCCAGGGAATGCTCAGCAGAGAGAGACACATGCGGGACTTGTGGAGAGTCGCACCGCACCAATGCCTGCACCAACAAAGAAAAGCGCTACTGCGCTGTCTGCCAGGACGACTCCCATGCCAGTTGGGACAGGACATGCCCGGAATTCATCCAGCGAACCACTATACTGGACGACATGAACCCGGAAAACAGCATGCCCTACTTCCCAACGGAGCAGGACTGGACATTTACCTCAAGGCCAAGCAGAATCCCACTCGACGAGCGTTTCCCAGGGAAATATGCGGTCAACAGTCTCCCTATAGCAAACACAAAGCGGGGCCAGTCAACAACACAACACAAGCCCAAAAAGGGAGACACAGCCGACCCATGGATCACCTCCAAGCGTAAACCGGGCCCAAACAAAGGGAACCCAAACCTCATCCCCATCAACCAGAATAAAGAGAAGGATGCGATTCCCACAGTGGCGGAGAGATGGGGGTCAGGATGGGACCCAGACGTCCCATCGGGTAGTACAGAGGAAGAAACACACGAAAGCGATCAAGCCAAGAGCCTCCACTAATGACGGACAAACTCTCAATTTGGCAACAGAACATAAACAAATCGCCAACATGCCAACACGACCTCATTAGCAATGACTACTTAGTAAACATAAAAACAGACATAATCGCAATACAGGAGCCAGCGCTCAATTTTAATAACCTCACGATCGCATCCAGAAACTGGATCCCAATCTACCCCACCACGCACAACAAGTTCCCCACCAAAACTAGATCCATCACGCTCATCCGCTCAACCATAAGTACAGACAACTGGGCACAGCTAGACTTCCCCTCTGCTGACGTCACAGTCATACAACTCTCCGGTACCTGGGGGAAAATAACCATATTCAATATCTATAATGATGGGAACAACAACGAAACAATCAAGCTGCTAGCAAGCTTCCACAGACAGTACCGCAACCGGATCGTGTCAATGGATGGGAAACCCGCACATATAGTCTGGCTCGGAGATTTCAACCGACACCATCCATACTGGGACAACCCCAATGACACCAGGCTATTCACCAACGAAGCCATCTCCGAAGCTGAAAAGCTCATAGAAGCAATAGCAGACGCAGACTTAGAGCTCATCCTACCACGCGGCATCCCGACACACCGTCACAACGTCACAAAAAAGTGGAGCCGACTCGACCAAGTCTTCCTATCAGCACAATCGGAAAACATAGTAATATCCTGCGACACGGTGCCAGACCAACGTGGCATAAACACGGATCATCTGCCAATCCGGACAGAACTAAATCTAGAGCTGAAAAGTGAAACTGAGACCCCGAAGGCTAACTTCCGAGAAGTAGACTGGGAAAAATTTCATGAAACCCTCAGCATATCCCTCGCAGACCTTCCTCAGCCCTCCCGGATCACCTGCCAGCGACAACTAGACCGTGAATGCGATAGCCTAACCAAAGCGTTACAAGACACCATCAGTACACAAGTCCCAATTGCAACTCCAGTGCCGGGCTCCAAACGCTGGTGGACCAAGGAACTCACACAACTACGCAAACAGGCCAACAAGCTAGGAAGATTAGCTTATAGGCAGAGAAACTTCCCTGAACACTCTATACATGCTGAGCATACGAGAGCGGTGAAAACCTACGAGCGTACCCTAAAAAACACCAAGCAGCAGCACTGGCAAGATTGGCTAGAGAAAGCCAACGACCCAGACATCTGGGCAGCCCACCGTCTTGTCTCCATGCCAGCTACCGACGGAGGCAAAGCTAGAATCCCAGCACTAAAATACAAAGCCGGAGACAGGGAACTGGCAGCAAACTCCAACAGCGAGAAGGGTAAAATACTCGCAAAGGGCTTCTTCCCACCCAAACCAGAGACAGAGGCCGATGCGCAGCAGATCAAATACCCAAAGGCCTGTACTGGAGTGGGTAAAATCACGCGAGACCAGATAATCACGCACATCAGAAGGCTAAAACCCTACAAGGCTCCGGGACCAGACGGAATCCCAAACATAGTCCTGATGAAATGCGCAGACCTCCTCGTCGACAGACTATACTTCATCTACGAAGCCATGCTGGAGAGAAACTTCCAATATAAGCCCTGGAAGAGCTTCACCACAGTCGTCCTCCGAAAACCAGGGAAACCGAGATACGATGTCCCCAAAGCATACAGACCCATAGCGCTACTCAACACGCTCTGGAAAGTTCTAACAGCAATAGTCGCGGACCAAATCTCCTTCCTGACCGAAAAGCATCAACTTCTTCCCGCGAATCACTTCGGAGGCAGACCGGGCAGAACGACCACAGATGCCATGCATCTCCTCACACTAGTGTTGCTGCAGCTCAAGCTGGTCATTTTCAGAAAAGTGAGATAACTAATGTAAAAAATTATGTAAAATCATGAAAATATTTATATAGGTAGACCATCTCAAAAGCCGAGGGGTCACTTAAGACGACTTTCAGATTCAGTAAACCATTCACATGCAAATCCAATCAGCC